>JAQZBX010001548.1:0-81614 GCA_029593785.1 Cabassous unicinctus
TATAAGCTCTTAATTCTTCAAAAATTTACATTCAAAAAGCAAGACTGAACTAAGAAAAAAAAAACATTTTAATATAGCCTGCAATCATCAAGCAAACATTGATTTTACATAGGAGTACAAACTTAGATTTTCTGCTTTATAAGCTATACTATGTGTAGAATTGTTTTCCTTGTTTATTTTTAAGTTGTTTTAAAGTAGTCTCCCAAGACATATTCCAATATAAAGACTTTATTGTTATGACAGCCTTGAAGAGAGCTGGATTTAAAAAAATTTCTTGCCGTCAAGTAAGTCAAACACTTTATTCTTTCATAAAACACAGAAAAATCAATATTTTATAAAACTTATATTGATAAATCTCACTGTTTTCCCTCTTTCTCAATTTAATTTTTACATAGGCGGGTTTAACAGAATTTTTTGTCACTTGGGTAGTCAGTGGAAAGAAATATCACCTCAACTTAACTGGCTTTCTGTAGGATAAATTTCTGTCATACCAGCACAGATAGATTTTACAAAAGAGAGCATATTGGCTACTTTAGGAGCTAATTATAGCTACCATTTATTGAATGTTTATAACCTCAGGCAATGGGTTTAGGCAGATGAGGTCATTTAATAGCAGGTGCCATTAACATCTTTATTTTTTAGATGAGGAAACCTAGTCTTGCTGTTGAAGTCAATGTTTCTCAAACTTTGCTGTGTATCAGAATCATATGGAGAACTAATAAAGAACATCAGGCCCAGACATTCTAATATATATAATTAATTTTTTTATTTTTATTTTATTTTTTTAAAGATTTATTTATTTATTTATCCCCCCCTTGTGTTTGCTGCTTGTGTTTGCTGTGTCCATTCGCTGTGTGTTCTTTCTGTGTCTGCTTATCTCCCCCTTGCTGTGAGGTCTTGCTGCATCAGCCCACCGCGCCGCGCTGGCCGGCCTGCCCTCACAAGGAGGCCCCAGGAAGCGAACCCGGGGCCTCCCATATGGTAAACGGGAGCTCTATTGGTTGAGCCACACCCGCTTCCCTAATTTTTTAATTTTTAAAGAAGCTTTAGATTACATAAATGTTACATAAAAAAAAAAATATAAGGGATTCCCATATGCCCCACTCTTTCCCCCTCCCACACATTCCCACATAAAAAACATCCTTCATTAATGTGGTACATTTGTTACAATTGGTGAACCCATATTGAAGCATTGCTGCTAGCCATGGACCACAATTTACACTTTGTCCTGCACAATTTTGTAAGTTATGACAAATATACAATGGCCTGCATCCATCACTGCAATGTAATGCAGGACAAATCCAATGTCCTGAAAATGCCCCATATTATACCTATTTTTCCCTTTCCCTCCCTTCTGAACCTCCAGTAGCCACTGCATCCACATCAATGATAAGAGTTCTTCCATTGCTAGATAAATAATAAGTCTATAATAGAATAATAATAAATCTACTTTAATCCATTGTTCATTCCTCAATCTTGAGGATTTTGACTTCTAATTGAGAGGAGACTTAAATCCCATGGGGCAGATGGATGGAGCTATCTTGCTTGCAGTTGCAGACACTCTCTGTTCCTTGGGATGGGCAATGTCCATCAACATCTCCTTGTTAGTTGTCCTGGGTGAGTCCAATGAACTGGAGAGTAAGTGTTACAACTCTGCTGAAATTCAGGGTTCAACTGACACATGGACAAGCCAAAGATTTAAGTCTTTGGGATATATATTTATCAAGTACAGTGCTAATTATGGTTTCAAATAAAAGGGGCAGAAGAGCCATGTGTAGAGAACTTATGAGTCTAACACTGTTACACAGGAGAGCATAAATTCCAAAGTAAGGCCCACTTACAGGGTGCTGAATTCCTGAGCTATCTGTCCTGCCTATAGTTTCTGGATATCTCCAAAGCCCTCAGGAGCCTTGCTATTTGAGGCACTGTTTACTGTGGCATTCAATGAGATCCTGCTGAGACGTACATAAGCATAACCACTGGAATGACCTCCCAACTCACTTTGACATTTCTTAGCCATAAAAACTCATTTGTATTTATCATTTCCCTCTTTTGGTCAAGGTCCTTTTCCAGATGCATTGCTAGTTGGTGCTTGGTAATAATCCCTTGGTGCCAGTGAGGTTCATCCTCAGGAGTCATGTCCCACACCAGGAGGGTAGCGGGGAGGGGAAGGTAATGTGTTTATATGCTGAGTTTGGCTTAGAGAGAGACCCAGACTTCTTGAAGTAGGATAGGGCCTGGGCTTTTGTATTCTTACCAAGTTCTCCAGGTGCTTCTGAATGTCACCAAAATTTTAAAGCCACTGGTTTAAGTACCTTGACTATGGCAATAAAAGGCATAGCTGATACTCAGACCCTCATTACTGAAATGTCAATAGCTTAGACTTGTAACCAAAACACATACTGTCTCTAACTATAACTTCCTTTTAAAATCTCTAGGGTGTCTATATAGTTAATAGACAATTAATATCTAAATCACCCCCTCCTCCTTTGAGCAAAATGAACTTATGTTCCCTCATAGATAATAGGTTTTTAATTAAATTTGTTATAAACATGATTGCTATTGTTATTAATAATTAAAGACCAATATAAATTGTATCTTAGTGAATTGTCACTGCAAATTTTCTAGCAGAAACAGGATAGAGGTATCAGAGAAGACATTCCTGTATTGGAAGTGTGGTTAAAATGATGAATTCCATGGTGTCTTATAGGCACTTGAGGCAGCATTTCCAGAACTCACAATACAATAAAATGAATTTGAATAATGTGCTGCCCATATGCACTGGACACTAAAATAATTTGCATTATTAAGAGCATAAAATGAAGTTAAACATTAGCATTAATGGTTTAATGTAGAAACCATCTACTTTATAGCTCTTAATCTAAATCTGTTTTTCTTAATGGTCTTTACAGCAGCAGGAGCAGCAGCACCGAATCTCCGGTCAACTACTCTTGCCATGAGGCCGCTGCCAGCAACTACAGATGTAGTGAAGGTCGTCTATTTCTGGTCCACATGTATTTTTCCTGTGTATGGGGTAGAAGACTATTTTCAGATTGTGGGAAGATTCTGAAAAAGTTTTATGGTCACATGGCTATGGCACCCCCTGCTGATGATTGCTGGGATTAACGTTTGTGCAATGCTGGCCACTGGAGCCACAGTTTCTCAAGCCATTTCATTTCACTGGTGAGACAGAAAAACAATGCTAACTCAACGTGTTTTGTCTGATCCTTAAACCCCTGTTAGGTTTATAGTTTGAAACTCTAAATCCTCAACTTTTTAGAACCTGTTGGTTTTTGTTATGACTTGGTAATGCATGCTTAGTCATTCATTTATTCATTCAACAAAGATTTATTGAGTGACCCACTCTGTGGTTGGAGATATTCTAGTTGCTGTAGATATAGCTGTGAACAAAAAATCCCTTCTCTCATGAGACTTGGTTACTCGGGGGTGGAGGGGAGTGAGGAGAAAGAGAGGGAGAGAGAGGGAGAGAGCAGAAAGAAAGAACACGGTCGTATAAATACATGGTATGTCAGGTGATAGTAAGTGTTATGAAGAATGAGGGAAAACAAGCAAGGTAGGAGGAAAAGCAAATTCGAACAACGGTAAGAAAAGCCTATTTCAATGGGCTGATCTGTATTTTATGGAATTTCCTCCCACCTTTTGAAAGAATGAACTAAAACAAACAAGCAAATAATAGAGACTAGCTGTTCCATAACACAGCTGCTCTCTAGGAAAACTCACAAACTACATCTACATAACTTTGCCTCCAGTATGAGTATTTCAAAGTTCTCCTACAGTAATTAGTGTAATTAATAAATCCGGTCAGAGCACATAGTGGAGGCAGTGTTAGGCAACTCAAGTGTGAAGCAGTGGAGTGGGAGACACATCTGTATATGGAGATGCAAGATGTGCCTTTGGGAAAAAAATGTTTATATTCTAAATAAATGTAGTGATCTTTGCCTAGCAACAGAACTAGACTCGAAGCAGTGATTCAGACCAAGGTTATTAGGTATACTGTATGTACGCATTTCTGTTTTCTAATGCCACAATTTATTACTTGTTTACTTGTATTAATGATTTCCTTTAGTTTTATATTTATCTCCAACCAACTTAATTGCTTTACCTATTCCTGTTGATGTGTATTAAAGTCATATATAATAATTTTCTATTATGAGAATAAAGAATGATTGAAGTAAAACCAAAATAAAAGCATTTATAACTCCAACATCCAAAACAATATACCTTGAATAAACTATTTATTTATTCATTCATTTGATGGAATAGAGCTCTGTAACAAAGATACAGGGTTATGGCCATTTGCACATTGTATGTCAAAACCAAAAAGTGTGTTATTATTACAATCCCATTCTTAACATAAACACATTTTCACAATGGAGGGGGAGGGCTTTCAGCTTTTTCCCATTTCAGACTCCTGCACTGAGACCACCCAGGTGGCTATCACTGCCCGCCCCCCATGCCGTGACCATCCCTGCTGCTCAGAACACAGAGACACCACTTGTGTGATACTCACGTGAGCCAAATCCCAAAGCAACGGAATGAATAATTTCTCTTTCAAGTTATGTTAAACCAGGAAAAAGAGAAAGGTTAGTTGAGCCTATTACATAACATAGGTCAGTAGAAAGAAATATTTTTCGAAAGGATTAATCTGTAATGAACAGCCAGATGGCAAACACAGCTCCAACAGGGATCATTGGTCATTCCCCTGTCTTCTCCCCATCAGTGCCACGTTCAGGGTCAAACCCCAGCTTTGGTTCAGTCAAGGCCTCTGCCTTCTCTACTTTTATACCCAGACCGCTAAGAAAGCTCAAGAAAAATCCCACAATTATACAGTATTGAAATATGACAAATTCAGGGGCCTCATAGCAGCCTGAAAAAGGCTCATTGTGTTTCTAGTCAACACCATCCCCTGTTTTACATCTTGACTTCTTTCAACTGCTGAACTTATCATATTCCCTCAGGAGAAAAGCTAAATTTTTAAAGGCAGAAAATAGACCCTGCCTGGTTGTTATCCCCCAAGGTCTGTTCTATATACCACCTACAAAAGGATCAATGCCTGCTAATATTGGTCCTCGTCCCTTCCTACTTTGGTGGAAGAGGTCTATGTCTTGTTATTTAAGGATCCCTGTCCTCCCATATGTTCAGTGACTTTGCTATATCCTGTCCATTCCATTTGCCCACAGGCATCATGAGGCCCTGAGTATTCATGTGAAATGATGGGTTTGGCGTCAGATGGAAATGGCCTTGGACAAGTTGCAGAATTTCTCTCAAACTCGTTTTCCTCAGTTGTCAAGTGGGGATCATAAAGTACCTCTTCCAGAGGGTTATTGTAAGGATTAAGTGACATAATTTGCAAAGTGCTTGGATCACAGTAAATATTTAATAGTTGATTGTTTTTATAATTGCTTTTATTACTTTTTCAATCAGCATAGTATCAATTTGTGTAACAGTTCGTTTACAAAGCACGTTTTCAAACATTTCCAGTTTTATCCTTTCAAAAGTTTATATTATAAGCAAGGTGAATCTAAAAATGGATTCAAAGTGATAAAGTTGCTTTTGCAAGGTCACAGAACCAGGTGGTGGTGAAACTGGGACTCAAAATTAGATTTTCTGAGTCTTGCTTCAGTGTACCTACATTTACTGCCTCTTTTAGTATCTGCTTATGGGGTATATATTACTGTTTGTGAATTTGGGGTTCATTTGAATTTAGGAGCTAATGAGTTTCTACCATTATAACATAAAAATTATTTCTCTACGGAAATCATTTGTGTTTCTCTTTATAATGTGGATTACTTACAAGTTTGATATTCTTTTTGTATACTAAGTCCAATAGGCATTAATTGCCTTACCTGAAGCAATTGAGTGAAGTTGATGAAACTACAAAGGATTTTACCAAATGCTTGTGAACAAAGCTCCAAACACTTAAGAGGAAGGCTATATAACACACGGTTTAGCATCCATTTAAATGTGCAAGTATAAAACATCCAGAAAGGTGGGCTGTGTGCTTTTCCTCCTTCTATGTGTGGTTGTTGCTGTTTTGTTGTTGTTATTTGCTTATTTGTCTTATAGTCTCGGGGGTTAGGTGGAATTTTGAGAGATCACTTAGTTCAGTCAGCTGCTTTCAAGGATATGTCTAAGTCATCCAAATTTCAAGACACTTCACAGCTTTTGTAAGAAACTTACACCCGTGTGAAGTCACTTTATTGAAATGATTTCTTTGCTCTGTTTGGGGAGAGAAAGAGTTGTTTACTATTTGACCTATATAAAATAAAAACTGAGCTAATGAATGAGGAGTTAGAAATATGTGAGATGGTGTTGGAATAAATTGAGGTATATTTAGGGAAATTCCTAAAGACGTTGTGAGGAAGGAAGGACTCCGTGCCCTGGCTGCTAAGAGCCTTGGGCATTGCCGTGGCTAGAGAAAACTGTGTCACTGAAGATAGTGCTGATCCCAGCGGTAGCCCACGTCCAGCGACCAATACACAAGGTTGTATAAGGGCCCGGCCATCTTGCCGCAATTCACAATTGCTCTGAAGGACCATCCATTTTCATTAGGCCTTGTAGGATAAGTCGGGCATTTATGGAGACTGCAATTGAGTGGAAGTTCTCCTTCTGCTCAGTCCTGCTTCCATCCACTTTCCTCTCTTACACAGGTATTGATCCCTAGAGTATTCTTTAGTAAAGGTCCTAATTGCCAATCTCCATCTCAGGGTCTGATTCCCAGGGGGAACTCAGCCTTTAACAAGAGAGTTCTTATAAAAATAGTCCCTGGATAGTTCCCAAATTTGAGAAGTAAGATTATTCATTCTTGCCTCAGACACCCTGCTGTGTAAATCAAACATTGTTATAGCCTTAAAATATGTACCAGCCACAAGACGGTAGCACTTAATCATTTTAGCTAAAAAGATGTGGTTCACTTGGGCTAACACATTTTTGAGTCATTAATGTGTTAAGTTCTACTCATTCTAATTCTGAATTTTTGATTTTTACTATAATGATATATTTTATCCCCAAATAACTGAAGTGGATCAATGGTTCAAAGGTGTCCACTAAATCACAAATATAAAGAGAAACATAGTAACCTAAATGCTACAACTCAAACAATACTATAAGTATAAATCTATTGCATTTTAAATATAGAATAGATTGCACAGCCAGAGCAAATGAATCTGGTGTGATGATTTTACACAAGCAATCACAAAAGGTGCCAACAGGAGGAAGTACATATGTGAAAATTGGATTTTATTGGATCAGTGTTCCATCTACCTCTGTTCCTGGGAACACTGTTTTTATTGAAATTTTGTGCAATAATATTATGAAACTAATGAAGCTATCACATAATTTTCAAACAAAGCAGAGTGATCTTACCAGTCAACCAGATTATTTCATTTTTTTAATCGAATAAGTAAAAACTATTGCTTTCTTGAATGAAATTGATGAGTTTAGCTATTAAACATAGAGATGGGTTCAAAATTCTAGACCTTGGACAAGTGTCAAGGAGGTTTTAAAACAACTACAAAGTTATGAGCAAACATTAGGATCAGAAAGAAAGCAGCAGAAGCAATCGGCAAAATTTATTTCATTAAATAGCATTGCTGGACATCAAGTAATATCAATGTGTGATAGATTGGATTACATACCCCAATTTATGCATGTTCTTAATCTTAATCCACATTCCTGTGAGTTCAAACCCATTGTAGATAGAATCCCTTGATGATGATATTTTAAGTTAAGGTGCAGCCCAACTGAATGAGATTAGGTCTTATTCTACTCCTGGAGGCCTTATACAGAGAAAGAAACTAAAAGACACAGTGAGTGAAGGCACCAGAGGAGCCAGAAGCCAGAAGTCAACGGAACCAGAAAAAAAAAGAGATGAAATCGCCATGTGACACAAAGAAGGGATACAAATCAAGGACCCTAAGAATAACCTGCACCAGAATGCTACAGACTGTCACCTTAATTTAGACTTCTCCTATGTTCACAACTGTAAGTCAATAAATTTCTGTTGTTAAAGTCACTTTAGTGTGTGTCGTTAGTCATAGCAGCCTGGCAAACTAAGAAACAAATAATACATTGTCAAAGGGTAATTATATTCTCAGATAGATCACCTTACAGGTGGGAAAAGCCCTTGATGTGCAGAGAATGAATGAGCTCCTAGCATATGTGTGAGAAACTCGTGTGAGAGGAGCATTCTATGGGATTTTAGTTTATTTATTATTAAGACCTCATGCTGTAGAAGAAGCATACCATTTATGCAGAGGCAGTAAAGAAGGGCATTGCTACCTGGAAGCAACTATGCTTATGACTTTACTAACAAAGTATAGTTGGTGTACAACAGAACACTTCCTGATGTTGTTTCTATGTTGAAGGGAAAAGTAAAAATTATGAATGTGATGAAATTTCAGCCATGTAATTCAGACGTTTTCAAAATCCTGGGGAAAAGAAATTAATAAACAAGACAAAACTTTTGGGGAGTCTACTCTGAAGTAAGTTGTCTAATAGAAAAATGTTCATTTTTTTTCTATCATGCAAATTTACAAAACAAATTTCTTGAACATCTCACCCCTTCTTGTATCTCCCCCATTCCCCATCAATCTAATTATAGTAAACCTCCTCAAATAATTTTTTGTATTTCCCATTCTTTCCTTTCCCATCTTCTGTTCTTTCTATACCCACTCCAATTGGACTTTCATACACACAACTCAGTGAAACCATCTTTTATTAATGACAAAATGGCTTCCATCTCAAAAAATTCAAGAGACAGCTCAGGAAATTTTCATTCAATTGAATACTTGCTGTTATCGTATTTTATTTTATTTTTTAAAATCATATACATAGTTTAAAATGTAAATGCTTTAACAAAACATGGTCATCCCTAATTTAACTCCCTGTGCCCATTTTTCAGAGAAAACCATGTTTGAATTTTTTAGCTGTTTCTTCTGATATTTATCTCTATTAAAATTCTTCTTCTGAGTTTCTCCATTTCATACATTATCTATTGACTTTGTACTATCATGATGTTCCCACCCCACAACACATTCCATCCTCCAAACTGAATACATTCTGTGATCAAACACATTTAAAATCAAACATTGGGTTAAATCAATATTTGCCAGGTAAATTACAATTATTATTTAAATATACATAGCTGAGTCTTGAAATATACCATGATTATATTTCCTTTCTTTGTATGACTTTTTAAATTTTAATACACATGTCATTTTTTCATTTGCTTAGTTTTCTTTGTACTTGTCACTAATGCATCTCAAAATATATATGGTAATTTTAAAATTCCTTCTCAGTAATTCCAAATCCATTGGCGCATTCATGGAGACAGACATCCATCCTCTCTTCTCCTACAATCTCTGCTGGCCCAATCTGTATCATTTTGTGAACCCCTTGTACTCATATTTGCATGGAATCCTCTGGTTCCTGGACACTTTCTTTTTCTCCACTCCCTTGTTTAATGATGCATAGACTAGAATAACTCTCTGAGAAAGTGCGCATGAAAGTAAAAATATTTGAGACATTACATTCTTGAGCATGTCTTTATTCCAACCTCAGGATTGATTACCATTTTTGTGATAGAAATCTGGCTTGGAGATTATTTTCCTCAGAATTTTGAAGGCAGAGTGCCATTGCTTCAAATTTCTGTGGTGGCTGTAAGAAAGTCCAGTGATATTCAGCTTCTGGGTGTTTGTGTTTTCTGTCTCATTCTCTCTGGAAGCTTTTTATGCTCTTATCTTTATTCTGAAATGTTGTCACCATTACTCAGTCTTTTTTAATTCTTTATGGTCGTTTTTGGGGAAAGCCCCTCAGTATGGAAAATCATAACACAAGTTTGTAAATTTTCCTTTTGTTATTTCTTTATTAGTATTAATTTCTTCTCAAATATTGTCTTCTACTCTTTTTTTCTCTAATATTTATTAATTAAATATTGGACCCCTTAGAATACTTTTAAAACCTATTTTTATTGTTTTTTATATTACTATGTTTTTGGTTCTATTTTCTGGAATATAATTTAAATATCTCAAAATTTTAATGATTTTAATTTCAACTATTTTCAATATCCAATAATCCTATTTTTCCTCAGAAAGTTCCATATATGTATGTGTGTATATATGCTGTTCTTGTTTCAAGGATGCAGGGTCATTATATGAAGCATCATATTAATTATGTCATTTTAAAAGTTTTCATTTAAAAGATGAATCACAGCTCTGCTAACCTTGGCAGGCCTTGCTGACTGATAGAATTAACTACAGTGATACAAAAGACAGCAGCTGTTTAAAAAAAGGAATCAGCAAAAGGTCAGTTTTTCTCCTGGGCTAGTCAGATTTTCTAGAAAATAATCCTCTAATCTCTTGCCCTGGGAGATAGAAACCTGTTATCAGCTTTAGCCACAGAGTGGGGAAACAGGCATTTTTTCATATAACCATCTAATTTAATTTAGCTATTTAGTTGCCTCATTTGGTCACTCTGTTTTCAGTATGATAACCTGTGTCTGATGTTCCCAAAGCCAGAGCCTCTCGCAGACTGTCAACCTTCAGCCCACCCTTAACATCAGTCTTCCAAAGGATTTAGTTCCTCTACTTCATGAGATTTCTGAGGTTGTGCAATGCTGATCTGCTTGTTTCTTATTGGATTAACACCTGAAAGGTCCTTGGGCTTCTCCTGCTACCCTAAGTCATCTAGGAATTGTCCATGTGCCTTCTGTTGTTTAAATTTTGCTGATGCTGTTTTTATATCACTTCCTCTTTTTTTTTCTTTATTCTCATGAGTTTATCCCTTTCATATTTATCAACTGTCATTTTAATTATATTTTGGGAAGGATTATAAGTAAATGTGTGTGATCAGTTTATGACATTTAACCAGAATCATTCCCTTCATTTTGAAGCAGGTTTTTCAAGTGTCTTCAGACACAGCCAAGTTTCCTGATATAAATCTTATTTTATTGGCCACTCTTTCTAAAACTCCTTTTATTGATTGTGCTCTTCTTTGCGACCCCGACATTTCAGTGTTCCAGGGCTCAGGGTTGAACTCTATTCTCATTTCTATCTTCTCTTTTCCAGACCCATAGTTTTATGTAACATCTGTAAAATAAAACCCTTAAATATGCTTGCAACACCAATCTCTATGCACAGGGCCAGCTAGTCAATTTAAGCTGAGTTGGACATCTAAGAGACATCCAGAAATCTAAAAGACATCCAAAACTAATGTGCCCCAAACAGAATCTTAATTCTTTCCTTCCCTACGTTCTATAGTTGTTTTCTTACAGTGCAGAGAGTCCCTTGCAGTTAGATATGATTTAGGTTTTGTGGCAAATGTCCTAAGTAAGTCTTGGCTACTGAGTTCACTGGACACAGGGGCAGCCCTGGCTCTGAAGACAATTATTCTGCCACTTTCTTCTTGATCTCCAGATTTCAGCTGAAGCAGTGTGTATCCTTGGAACCAAATTTTGTAGTGGAGGCTTCCTAAACCTTGAATTGTGTCCAGGGTATATAATTCTGGGACAGTTTGATAATGGCTTGTTGGGTGACTGATTCCTGAGCTACCTGATTGTAGCTGGCTTAGCATTTCTCTATGTAGACCAGCCCTTTTTTTTTGGTCCTGGAGTCATTTTGGGAAGCCAGATTAAAAGCTGCTTCTCCAATTCATCCAATGATATTGCAGCACATAATTGCACATTTCACATTTCTTTCTGCTTAAAATAGCTAGAGAGATTTCTATATTCTCAAATAAACCTGACTGATATGTAGGAGTATGTATATAATCAGAGTGGGTTTTCAAAAGTTGGAACAGACAGACATATAGATGTGTACCACAATAATACCAGTCCTAGAGAATTTATGTGGTCTAGCTTTTCTGACTGTCTTAGCAAATGAAATACAACACCAGAAATATTTTAAAAGTAGCCAACATTTATGTAAGTTATTTAAAATATTCTCAAAGGTTAATTTTCTTTTGGTTATCACCATAAATTGTACAGGAACATTACAGTTTATTAACTATAATTTATTAGAGTTTGTATCACATATAAAATAAGAAACATACTTCCATGGAGAAATACTATAATTAAAGAACTTAGAAGACTTCAAAATATGTAAAAAATGAATATGAAGTTCAACTAACTTTTGTATTTTTGGTTATTACCAGACAGAAAAGAAACATGAATGGTTAGCGAGGCTGAGGGATGTGATGAGCGGTGCCAAACTAAGACTGCTGTATTGACTAAATTTCAGAATAACCTTAGGAAGTTAACACATGTTTGTTTCCATTGCAAAGATGGTGAAATCAATAGAGGAAATGGTTTTCTTGAAAATTACCTGGGAGTTGAGTCAGGAATATAGATGTATGCATTTTGGGTCTCAGAATGCATCACTTTCTATAGAAAGTAGAAAGCCCATGCTTGTGATACTAATACCAAGGGAATCAAGGCATAAATGGCTGGTTTAATATTTTCGCTTGCTATTTAGGCTTTCTCAAATGGGGGGGGGCGGGCTCCTTTTTTGTGGTAAGACTTTCTCTTCCCAGCGGGAACTCGATGTTTAACAGTGTGCAATCAGTACAGATGAAATGAGGCTAGTGAGAGAGACCAAACACATTAGCAAACCAGAACAATAATCTTTACATGGATATTCCACCAGCAGTGTCTCAATTTTATGGGTATTCAGTTAGAAATGCCATAGCGAGCTTTATGTGAACTAAGCAAATGTAATTTTTTTTAGGACATATCCAAGATTGAACCTGAGACTTCGTACATGCAAAGCACGCGCTCAACCACAGAGCTACACTTGCTCCATGCAAATGTAACTTTGATATAATAAGATTTTTATAAAAAATAAGACTGTTTTTTTACAAAAATAAAACAAATATGTTACCTTCTTTCGCAAGAGATAATCAATGTTACGAGTTTAGGCTTTATTTTATATGTGTGAAGATGTTTTTATAAACATAGACTACAGAACATAATGATTTTAACCTGCATTATTCATTTATCAAGATATTGTATTTTTCCCTTGCCAGTAGATACCCTTCTACAACATTTTTTAAAATATCAGAAATAGTAGCATTTTCTTTTTTATATTACAAATAGGAGAGCTGAAGGAATGATCACAAGTATTGAATAAGTTAGATTTTAGAGAAAGAAAATGAAAAACTATTAGAAGAGCTAATTTACATATTTAATATAAAGTTAATAATGCATCAACTCTAGCGTTTATCCTGCCACTCAAAGATAGGTGTTAAGCAAAAAGAAAGCAAAATGTAAGTTTGTGTTTTTGTGTATATGTGTGTGTTTATGTCTCGATATGTACTTTTTATATGTGTCTATGTGAATGGGCACTAGGCTTTTAGAATTCGTAGATAAAATATATGAGCCTTAACTATTTGCTTTTGCCTGTGACACTGAAAATTCAAAATTTGATAATATTTCTGAACCACACACACAACACATACACCGCTAGTGTGGGTACAGCAGCGAGAAAGCACATCATTTAATTAGCAATCGTGATCTTAGCTAACTATTTAACCCCAAGTTTCATTGTGGCTTTGCAGTTAATTGTTTATCTCTTGCATTTGAATTATCTCTTAGCAAGATAAGAAACCAAAACAATAAAAATTGTTTCTTGTCGAAAAGTAATTGGAAAAAGCAGATCAATTCAAGTAAGTAATAACTCTTGACCAGAAAAAAAGAAATTTGTGATGAAGAAAAGAATTTTGAAATAGCTTTGCTTTGCATCTGTAATGTAGATGCTTCTACTCAATGAACTGTATAGAAAAAACAAACTGTTCATGAAACTGTTTTGGAAAGTACTCCAGCCAGTGCAAAATTGCTTAGTCAAGTAAGAAATGAAACTTTAGTGAATGTTTAAAAATTAATTTGTTCCCAGTGTATAGATATGTACTAGAAATACTTAACCGTAAATAAAAATAAAAGATTTTATGAAAACCAGGAGCCATAGCACTTTTTTCCAGCAAGTAATGGATATGTAGATATTTTAGCTGCTAAGTTAGGTTAGATTATGAATTCAAGAAAAATGATTCTTTGCATAATATAATGTTGAGAGGTGCATTTACATCAGGTGTCCTCATGGCCACGGAAGTATTTCTACCTAAAGACAGGAACTCTTCCATGAAATGAGTTATACATGGAGCACTTAAGGCAGAGAAAGCACACATTAATGGAAGAAAACCTCTTTGTAAGCACATATGTCTTATTGGAAAAGCAAGCATCAGAAGACAAGGTAGCCCATGACAAACTGTGTTCCTCTTTTGTGTGGATAGCTTTAGGATTAAGTGCAATTTCGGTACCATTCCACAAGTACACATAGCGCAGGCATCAGCAATCTTAACGAAACAGTCTTCGATGGGAGCAAAACCCCTATAGAAATAAATGTTTTAATAAGGTCATTGTGCAGACAGTAGAGAAAAATCCCTTGTTTTTTTTAGATTCTTGATTTTAAGTTTTAGTTCATCAAAAAACGTAAGTGGCTCTGCCCCAGATCTGCAACTTGTACATTTTAATGTGAACCTGGCATGGTCGCTTTTAATACCATGGCACACTTAAACCTTTGGGGGCTGCATGCACATTGAATGATGCAGGTTAGACACATTTGTCTATATGATAACTTTTAAGTTTTAAAATTCTTACCCTGATATTAAAGAGAAATTTTTCACTGATTACATACTAAATAATCAGAAAATGTGGGACAAAAGAAATTTACAATTGTCAAATGACTATCTGTACCTGACATGAAACAGTGTAGTGTGTGACTTTGAGGGATATCCTGATGCTGATGATGAGGTGAGGCTTCATGTGATAATTCATGTGATAACAAATTGGAGGTGAAGATTTCACAGAGCACTGACAGAGAAGTAGGAGAATTCCTTGAAGGGCGTAAGTTTGTTAGAGAAGTTGTGGTTAGATTATTTAAATGTGATGAAGATGGCATCATTACAATCATCTAGTTTTCACTTTCATAGTGCTATCAAATTGGTGCCAAATGCCAAGTTGCTTACCAACATCACCATTTAAATATACTCATCTTATGGAACCATAGCTAAATGATTCAGTGTTCTATAACACAGAATATATAAGCATAAAATAAGGCAAAGGAGACAAAGACAACTGCCAATCACAAAATTCTTAACTACTCTCACCTGCCAGTTTTTTAAATTTTGTTTCAATCTTGCCTTATCTTTTGTTTTACAATGTTTACTGAATACCTATTATGTGCCAGATATGCTAGATGATGGGATTACAAGACAGATGAACTCAAGTATAATTTATTTTGTGAAAAAAATATTTTAGTAGTTTTATAAATAATTTTAGTCTTATATTTGTAGAACCCATCAAGAGTTTAAAGAGGTCACTTGAACTTTTTATGTAGCCAGTTACATAAAGGATTGGAGAAAGTGTAAGGGATTGGAGAAAACATGAAAGATTTGGCTCCTTCGTGAGTTTATGTCAGGGAAGAGCAGTCCAATACTCCCTGATGTAATGGAGGGTGCCTAGACATGGTCCTTACAACTTCTCAGCTCTACTCCACCACCCCTTCTCCATTCCTTTCTACCCCCAAATCCATCAAGTCCTGTGTGCTTGATGTCTCAATTGAGTCTTACTATTTATTCCATTCTGCTTTGTTACCATCTCATTAATATGTAAGTTCACCTAGATGCTCCATCTCTCATGAGATGGGAAATAAATCAGTGCAGGTAGTTTTCCTCTTGAAGCTTGTGGCTGACTGAACTTTTACAAGACACAGTTGGACCTTCTTCCTTGGTCAGATCAGTTCTTCCTTTCATTTGTTCCTACTTTTCCAGAGCTATTTGAGTTAGTAAAAATTCTCTCTACCCATCTTTATTTAAACAGAGAGAAATGCATATCTTTATTTCATAGCTAGAGATGTATATAAAAATAGAATGTCTACATATGTCAATAAATAAAATTTTGTGTTTTAATGACATACTTTGATCCACAAAGTTTGGAAAACAATTTTCTTATACATTTCTGGATAGTTCAGCTCTGAACTGTTCAAACAAATAAATATGTTAATGGGAAATATACTCAATACATTTACTGTTTGGAAAAATTTGGTGCCCAGCTATTTTGAGGATTTTTTAAAGATGAATAAATGTTTTGTAATAAAAAGACTAGGTAGAATAAGGAGGCATAAGATATACCCTTTAGCTGCTATTGGGTCATTTAATTTTTTTTACCCTCTTTATATTATTTAGCCTTTTTGGGTCTTTGTAGACCCATTTATAATGAGATTAGACTGTTCTAAATTGAGATGAGTGATTGAAGCTCTCCGAGTCCTGATTAGATATCCTTAATAGTTATCCCTCCACTCTACTATTAAAATGGAATTAAATAAGACATACATACCAAACCAGCATTTCCTGGGCATGGAGAAAATACAAGTCACGGGAATCTGGCATTGGGGAAAGAGATGGGTGGGCATTATTGATCAGTCAGTGTGGCTTTTTAAAAGCACTTCACTTTTCTGTATTGCAAATACAATTGCATAAAATGTGAAATCAAACATAATAAATCTCAATTTATAAATTTAGGGTCACCTAATCAACCTTGGAATTTAGAGTTTACCTTGACTGTAACAAATGGTGAACAGGATTCACCACTTGCATGATAAAATATTTTGCTCTTTGGTAAAAGTAATAGCAGTGGGGAGCCCTTCTTTTGGATACCAAACCCATTGTTTAACAATGGTGACTTTGTTACTTCAACTACTTGGACATCAGCTTTTTCATCTGTAAAATAATGGTATTGCTAAGCTAAACCTATAATCAAATTATTATTATTATAAAGTTGATCATAATAACCATCATAATTCTGTTTTTAATTTTGTTTCCATGACATTAGTTTTTGCTTTTTTTTAAAAGGTGATATGACACTTGCTTGAATAGTTTTAAATACTAGCTATGTTTTATGAATCAGGAAAGAAATAATTATACATTCACATCTGCCACTCTAGGTATTTTCCATATGCAAATATGTTATATTTATGCTAGATAGCTGAATGTTTGAAACATTATTTTTCAAACAAGAATGATTATAAGAATGTCCTCTAGAGGGATCCATTTTATTGCTTTATAGCCATAAAATAAGACATGAAATTGCCCTATACTTTTGATTAATACACATTAGAATTTGGAAAGAGTTACTGCCATGCCTATTTGATAGGGAGAAAAAACGAAACAATGAGTAATAATGAAAGATTTTAAAACACAGTTCTGTGAAAGAAATGGAAGATTTATTTTAATCAGATAAGTGTCTTTTAACAGTAAGGGACTAATGATGTGATAGATTTTCAAGGAAAAGAAGAAATTTCTCATACATAAGCACTCTTAGAATTTTTATTTTTAATTTGAACATATAATGGAACTTAAATTTTAGTTTCAGTTTAATAGAAATATCTCTAAGTAAATCAGGAATTGGCAATTTTCAAAATAGATTTACCATGGTAGCAAATTGTGAAATACTGCCTCATTTATATATTCTTTGTGCATCACTGGTTGTAATGTTTTTCCTTGTGTGAAATCAAACCATTAAAATCACAACATGTTTAAGTAAAACTAAGGGTAATCATTTTTGAAGTATCTATCTCTAGTTACTGGGCTACATTATTTTTATATTTTATAAGAGCTACTTAATTTTGATGATAAATTTATAATTTTGCTTTCAATTTCTTTGAGGCATTCTTTTAAACTTTTATCTTGCCATTTTTTAAAAAGTCGCATTAATCAAGTGATCACATACCATTTCATATCACTAAGGAAGATAAGGAATTTAAAGTTAAAATTTGGTATTTGTTTTGCTCCTTGTGATTCTAAGGGATTTTCTTGGAAAATTTTATTAAAGTAGTGAAATGAAGTAACCTTTTACTTTAGGTCTATCATATTTATGTTCCATCAGGTGTTTGGTGAATTCATAGTATATAGAACACAAAAATGGTTTGGAACACAGAAAACACATGTCCTAGTTTATTCTTCCTTTCCAGTCAAATGGCTTTGAAGAAATTTGAATCTTTGTGTCCTTACATTTAAAAAAAAGTAAATTGTAAGCTTCGTTCTTTCTTTATCACTCTATTTTTTGAATGTCAAATAAGACCATGTATTCAGAGAAATGTTGGAAACTCAAGAGTTTTAGGGTGCTATTAAAAGGCATATGCATCTGTTTAAAAATGTTCTGGGCTCACAAAGGAATATTTCAAAAGACTCCTTTAGCCACCTTCTCTTAGCCCGTTGAATAAACTACTCCTTAGTGCAGAGGCTCCTTGTCAGATATTTACATCTAAGCCTTAGGTCTTTCCACTGATGTTTCTTTTTGTTACAAATATCACTAATAGGTAACACTTTAAAATGATGTTAGTTTTCTGCAATATTCGTTAAATTCACAACTTTGGAGTTGTAGGACCCCAGTTTGCATTGAGCCAGAGTTGTAGATCCTAATTGCTAACGCTGACTGAAAAAATAATGGTATAAATTCCACTTAAAAACTAGAAAAATTGCAACAGAAGAAATGTGAAAATAAAAGAAAGAAATGAATAAGCCCCAAAGATGAAGTAGAAAAAGAAAAGTGATAAATAAAATCAACAAAGATTTTTATTAAGGGGCCCATAAAGTATAGAATCCCTTGGCTAATATGTTAAGAAAATATGTGAAAAGGAAATAAAAATCACAAATAAAATATTAGGAATGAGAAAGAAAACATAGCTATGAATATAAAAGAGATTTAGTAAAAATATCAGAGAATATTTTATGAAATATTACAAAAATAAAAATATCAGGAATGAACGAACAACTTTGTAGTAAAGTATAAAGGACACCAACTGAACTCTTTAATATTAAGAAACTTGAATATTTTATTAAAGAATGAAAACTTCCTAAGTCTTTTCCAATTTTCCCCAATAAGACATACTGTCTTAATTTTTCACTACAAATTTTTCCTAATATTTTAAATAATCACAGTATTGTCTAACTAATTTTTTGCCCTCTGCTTCTCCTTGCTCCCATTCATTTGCTCCTGCCATAAAAGGAATATTTGTATGATTTGTCCTGCATGACATTACAGTGATGGATACAGGCCATTGTATATTTTGTCATAACCTACAAAATTGTTTGTGATAGTATTAACTATAATGTACACTGTAGTCCGTGGTTAGTAGCAATGCTTCAATATGTGTTCATCAATTGTAACATAAGTACCACACTAATCAAGGATGTTGTTAATGGGGGAAAGTGTAGGAGGGGGAGGGTGGTGTGGTATATGGGAATCCTTTATATTTTATTATGTAACATTTATGTAATTTAAAGCTTCTTTAAAAAGAAAAAAATAAATTTTTTTAAAAAAGCAAATATAGTTATCATCTCTATTTTACAGATAAAAGTTTTTTATTTTTTAACTAAATTAGCTAATATATTAGGTTTTTGTTTCATATCATTCTTCCACGTGACACAAAAAACTTCCATAGAGCTTTCTGAAACAAAATGTTAAAATCCATTTTGAAAGTATGAAATATCCTTCTCTTTATGAAATAGTAGCTTATGAACCTCACATTTTTATTATTTATCTCATGATCAAAGAAATATTTCAGTTTTTAGTCTCTGATAAGTAGAATCTAAATAATTATCCTCAGTCTGCTCTTTCAACAAAAATATCCTGTTTATTTTTATTTCTTTAAACTTTTTAAATTAAGGTGTGTGGCTCTTGGATATTTATAAGCTATTGAAATTTTACATATTTATCATTTTCTCTAATGAGTCATTATATAATGACTTTAGAAGTAAAAGTTCTATGCAGTGTTTCAATTCAATATTCATTATACTCTTCTTTTTTATTAACAACTTTATTTCAAATTCACAAAAATACTCAAGAATATTATACTGTTCTTGTCCTAAACATATATCTAACAAAAAATGAAATCTTAACAAGCTTTTTAAAATAGCAATTATAAGCTGTTTTCTTATATCTTTAAAAGTTGTATGGGAGTTTTTGTTTTCAAAAGCATGAGTTTTCAGAAACTATGAATTCTATGATGCTATGATGACATTTTATAAATGATTTTGACTCTTGGAAAAGGGAACAAGCAAATGTTCTCAAGAATCGAATCTCCAGATAAATTTAATGGCATAAATTTTTACCACCCAACCCCTCCTATAATCGTGCTGCATTTTCAATCTTAGTAATTGTCATTTGCTCCCACCTAGTTTAAGTCATCTTAAATCCTTGCTGTCCTTGACATTTCCAACCCATTGGTCACCGGGTCCCCCTGAATATTTCTGGAGTCTGTCTTTACTCCTTCTTACTCACAAAGTTGCCTTAGTCCAGGCTGCCATTCTCAATCTCTCTCTCCCTCCCTCCCTCCCATCCTCTCAACCTTCCCTCCTCTCTCTCACCTTCCCTCCCCTCTTCTCTCTTAGTCTCTTACTCTCTCCCTCCATGTGCAATAACCTCATGTTTATCTATCTGACTGTTTGAGAGGTAAATCTTTATCAGACATATTCATCATCTATTGGTTGTAATTTTTGCCTGAGTAAAAATTAATATATTACTATAGCATACATAAATATAATAAAACCAGACTTTTTAAAAAACTTACTCTGGTTAAATTTGAAAACAGCAAGAGTTGGAAATACAACATGCTTCTCTGTCGGGTACCAAGCCTAAGGTATCTTGTCAGCTTTTCAGCCTGCCTCTTAGTTTTGGTGGGCTCTAGGTTGTTAATTGCTCGGCGTGACCCTCTGACTATATCAATAGACCTTTAAATTTCTCAAAAGGTTTTTGAGAAAAATGAAAAAAAGTTTGCTTTTATTATTTTAAACTTTAGCTAATCTTTAATATGTCTTCTTAATTTAAGTTTGCTTACAGTTTGATTCTTAATTTGCCCCATTTACAATTTCTACAACTAAAAATTACAGACTATTGGGCAGACAGCTCTGGGTTCCCGTTCTGTCTGGTTCTACCATTTACTTACTTTAAGACTTACTTATTCAGATTTCCATGCCACATTTCACCATCTGCAAACAGAGAAGATTATATCTATTGTTATCTTTCCTTTTTAAAACACTGGTACAACCTTTAGCAATAGCCATGTTCTTGTTTTTCAAGAAAACTTACCTAGAAAGCATACGTGAATCACCGAACATAGTACCTGGTCCCCAATGGTGCTCTATGGAATTGTTCATTCTTTCCATCACTTATACATTCTCTTTTCTCAATTCTGGTCTCTTACCAATACATTTCATCTAACAACTGCTGGTCTATGACCCTGTATTACACAATTGGGAATTTGTTGTTTGAAGCATATCAGATATAGGAGAAATGAATTATAGCATCAAGCATTCCTTGACCTTTCTACTTGTAGTCACCAGTCAAGTCTAACAGGTGCTAATGGAATTTGGCTGTTTTGAAAAATGTAATAAAGGCTCAAGGTTATCCCATGCTGGTACGATTAGTAATGCCAGAGGAGATGTTATTTTGATAAATCTCTTAACCAGTAGGCAAAGGAAGTCTGCATAGTAGGCATTATGTTATTGCTTTAAATATATCTTGCATAGCCATATATAAAAACCACATTAAAGTTTGGGGAAATTTTTCCTCCTTAAGAAAACTCTGCCAATTTATGAGAGAAAGCTCCATAGATACCAGAAGAGAGAACTTTGTCAGCTTTGATCCTGCAGCCCCAGGAAGAGAGATGAGCCATTCGTCTGAGAGTTTGCAGCTAACCTTGTGAAGAGAACAGAGCTCTGAGAAGTCCTGGAAGGAAGCAAGCCTTATGCCAGCCGGTAGCTGAGAGAGAGGAAGGCTGAACCCTTGCAGAGATCAGCAACCATCTTGCTTCAACACATGGCAACTGACTTAGGTGAGAAAGCAACCTTGAGTTGAACTCTTTACGGCCTTGTAATTGTAAGATTTTACTCCAAATAAATACCCTTTATAAAAGCCAACAGATTTCCGGTACTTTGCATCAGCACTCCTTCGGCTGACTAATACAGAAATTGGTACCAGGAGAGTGGGGTACAGTCTGATGCAAAATGCTAGAACCAAAAAATGCTGGAACAATTTTACAAATAGGTAAGGAATATTTTTTGGAGGAATTGTGAAATGCTTGATAGAAAAAGGCTAGATTGCTTTGAAGAGACTGTTGGTAAGAACATGGAGCCTAAAGTTATTCTGATAAGGCCTTAAGAAGGAAATGATGAAGCTATTATTGGAAACTGGAAGAAAGGCAATCTGTGTTTAAAAATTGCAAAGAACTTAGCAAGATTTAGTCTTGATGTTATATGGAAGGCAGAATTTAAAAATGGTGAGCCTGAAAATTTAGCTGAAGAGCTTTCCAAAGTAAACTCAGAGAATGCAGCTTGGCTTCTCCTTGCAGCTTATAGCAAAATGTTAGAGAAAGAGATAAGCTGAGGACTCAATTATTGGGCACACACACACAAAAAAAATAGAAACTGATTCCAGAAATTCCAAGCTTCTGGAAATCAAGTCCCCAGATGATAGTGTCCTATTTGAGGAATTATCTAAACTTGGAACTTGTAAACCAGGATTGAAAATGCAGTTATCCAGGAAAGACCTGTGGAAAGTCTTACTGTCTGATGGCTTGGACCCCTGCTCCCTGCATGCTAAACCAATAAGCTTTTTGTGAGAGCTGTGTGAATGAAACCACTATCAGCCTGGACTAAAAGACACATGGAGGGGAGAAATGGAAGGGAAAATGGCTCTAAGAGGACACATGGAAGTAGAGGTCTGGAATTAAGATACCTCATTAGGCCAAGAAAGGGACCCCATCCATGTCTATGGAGAAGGTACGTTTGCCCCAGTATTTGAAGAGGGTGAATATTCCAGCTTGCTGTTCAAGGAGAGTTTTGCCACCCCAGACTACAGAGAGGGTGGAACACATTCCCAAAGGGTTGGGGAGAGTGAGGTCACCATCTCAGTGCTCTGAAAGGGGTGGGCCTATTCCCCCATGGATTGGGAGAGTAAGGTCGACATCCCATTGCACTGAGAGGGGTGGGTCTGTTCCCCATAGATTAGAGAAGGCCAAGTTACCACCTCACTGTTCTGAGAAGGTTGGTCCTGGATGCCAGAGATTAGGGAGAATGTTGCTGCCACCTACTGCACTAAGGAGGTTGAGACTCTACCCCAGAGATTAGATAAAATGCCATTACGCCAATGCTCTTGGAGGGTGAGGTCTGGAGCTGGATTGCCACGCAGATGACTGATGAAGGTGGAACCAAGAAAATGACCATTGGGCAAGCTTATGGAAAGGGTGGGCCCCCACGAGACCCCAAGGAGAAGAAATCATCATATTAAGAATGACTCCCAAGCTTTGAAAACTAATGGACTATGCCCTGCAGGATTTCAGAACTGTTGGGGACCAGTGATGCATGTTTCCCTCCCAAATTCTCCTTGTGATAATGCAATTGTTTATCCCATGTCTGTCCCTTTGTATATTGGCACAAATAAATTGTTTTGTAAGAGCCACAGGTCTACAGCCAGAGGGAACTTTGCCGCAAGACAAAATGTATTTCTATAACTGATTCATTGTGACGCGATTTTGTATGTAATATTGTTACTGATTTAAGTTTTTTTTTTTTTTTTTTAATATTGTAATGTCCTTTTGGAATTCAGAGAGTGGAGTGTAGCAGTTTGATATTATTTATGAATTCCAAAAAAGAAAGATTATGTTTGTAAACTGGTCTGTTCCTGTGGGTGTGATCCCCTTTGATTGTATTAGAGTCACCTGAGATGTCTTTGATTTAATTATCTGTTAAGATTATGGTTTTGATTCAACCATGTCAGTAGGGCATGACTCAGGGTTGAGACCCCACCCCCTTGGTGGGCTGATATTAATGGATACTCACTCAAGAAGCCACACGGGAAGAGAGAGAGCTCCATAGATACCAGAGGAAAGGACTTTGTCAGCTTTGATCCTGCGGTCCCGGGAAGAGAAATTAGTCATTTGCCTGATAGTTTACTGAGAACCTTGTGAAGAGACTAATGCAGCTGAGAAGGCCTGGAAAGAAACAAGGCCTATGCCAGCTTGTAGCTGAAAGAGAGGATGGCTAAAGCCTTGCAGAAATCAGCAACCATCTTGCTTCAACACCTAGCAACTGACTTTGGTAAGAAAGCAACCTTGAGTTGGACTCTTCAGGGCCTTCTAACTGTAAGCTTTTACCCCAAATAAATAACCTTTATAAAAGCCAAAAAAAAAAAGTGAAAAATTAAACATAAATAAAAGAAGAGACTGTATTTGAAATACAGTTTGAAATTTTGATATATTTTGACTTCTATATGGATACAATAATCAATTAATTTTTCTCATAAAATATCCCTACATTATATGACCCTCTTATACCCATAATAAATATAATTGAACACATATGCTTGTTTCCTCTCACTTAGACATCAAGCATGCATAGAATCTTCTCAGAGGACAAAAAAATCTAAGTCCAAGAATACATGTTGTTAGACATATACATACCAATGTTCATAGTGGCATTATTCACAATTGCCAAAAGATGGAAAAAACCCAGGTGTCCATCAACCAATAAATGGATAAACAAATTGTGTGTATACATACAATGGAATATTATGAAGCTGTAAGAAGAAATGAAGTCATGAAGCATATGACAACATAGATGAAACTGGAGGACATGTTGAGAGAAGCAAGCTAGACACAAAAGGACAAATACTGTGTGATTGCACTATTATGAACTAAATATATTGTGTAAACTCATGGAATTAATAACAAGAATATAGGTCACCAGTAATATAGAATGAAGTTAAAGAATGGAAACCTGTGGTTTAATCTTTGCAAAATTGATAAAATGGCTGTTCGTAAATCATTGGAAATGCATAGAAATGGTGAAAGCACATCAAAATATTTGTAATTAGCAATGTTAATATATGGTTATGGTAGTGGTTGAAAGCGAAAGTCTAAGGTCATGTATATTACTAGAAGGAAAGCTAAAAACTTTAACATGGGACTGTATAGCATAGCAAATCCTCATATGAAATATGAGTATGGGTAATATTGCACATATAAGACTATTTTTCTTTGAAGCAGAACAAATGTACATTAATGATACAAGATGTTAAATATCAGGCAAAAATACAACCTAAGCAAACTATGGACAGACGTATATAGTAATATATTAATAATATTCCTTTAAGGGTGAAAAAAGGAAATATACTAAGTGAAAGAAATTAGACTACATATTGTTTGACTCCATCTATACAAAATATAAATACAAATAAATTAGAAAGACAGAAACAGAACAGCAGCTATGTATGGCAGGGGAAGGATAGAGAGACTGAGAGGTAAATATTAAGGAAGTAGAGTTTTTGTGGGGGTTTGTTTATTATTATTATTATTATTGGAGTAATGAAAATACTCTAATATTGATTGAAGTGATGAATGCACAACTCTGTGATTATATCAAATACCATTGATTGTACACTTTGGATAGATTGCATGCTTTATGAATATGAATCAATAAAATTGATTTTATAAATTCATATTGTCTTTTTCTTGATTTAATGCTAAAACTTCCTAGTGCTTGACACGGATCCCTGTCCTTCACAAGCCTCATTTTCTGATACTTTCCCTACATGTCATTCTCCAGAGCTAGGATGCTCATTTTATACACGCTGCTCCTTAACCTCACCAAGTGTCACAGGTCCGGTTATTTCTGAAGCCTTTCTTTTCAGCAGCAGGAAAGAGCCACATAGCCTCCAGCGAGTCATCACCTGAGCCTTCAGATTGAAGCAACTAGCCTGGTGCATTTGGAAACACACTGCTGTGAAAGAATCCATATAACTGCATGTGATGAGGAGTCTGAAGGAGTCAGCTTGAATCAAAGAGCTCTCAGCGAGTCCGCTATGTACACACTTAGCAAGAATTGCTGTTGATACGTTCCTTGATTCACTACATTTTTTTTCTTTCTTACTCTTTGGAAAATGGTTTCTTCAGTCACCAAGGTCTGGAGAATATTTGGCCCATGAAATGTTTTAAGCTTTAAATTGATGAGCAATTTACTTACTTCACAAAGAACCTAAAAAATCATGATTATCTGAAGGTTTTTTTTTTCCAAAAGAAGGGCAAAAAGAAGCAAGAAAAGAGTTGTTGCAAACTGTAAACAATCCACCAGCCTGATGATTTCTAAAAAGTGAGGTAACAGATTTGGTTTTATAATATCCTTATCCTTCACACATGTGTTTCATTTAATTTTCTATGTATAAGATATAATTTCCAAATTTTATACACTTAGGATAACTACATTTTATAGAATCTAGTACTCTGCATATATTGCCATTATTTTAAAGTCATATTGAGCTACAAATAGAAAGTGAACAAAAGGCACCATATGCCTTGCTACAATCCTGAAAATGTTAAATTTTGTCCTCAATGTACACAGAGTTGAACGCAGTAAAACTCCTATAAAATAACTTTTCCATATGCCATGAGTGTGGTTATATGGTGAATCAATGGAAATAGGAAGACATTGAAAATAACAAGGACTTTAAGAGTAGTATATGTTGTGGTTTGAATGTCCAGGTATGAATATGCAGACTATGTGATCCTAGGAAAGTTATTGGTCCCCTTTGTTTCTTAATTCTCTTATCTCCCAAAAAATAAGTACAATGTAAACTATGGTCCAGTATCATTTATGCAAATTAAAACCACTTGCACAAAAAATAGCACTATATATAGATATATATCAACAAAACAGCACATATCGAAGAAGTTATATGAAAGACATTTAAAAATGCTTATATAGGAGAGAGGAAATGAAATATGGATTAAGGATGAAGGGAGATCATAAAATAAAACAAGGAAATTTGCTCATGCCATTTGCCAGTGTGCACTTTAAAAGCAAGAACATAGCTTTCTCAACTGGCTGTGTCAGTGTTTAAAAAAGGAAAAATAACATTTTACACAATTGTTGGAACGAGTAGAAACAATATGTCAAAAGCACTGAGCATAGTGTGCCTGTTATATAGAATGAATTCACTTAATGTTATCATCGTATTTCTCTCTGCTAAACATTGTTAAAATGATTTATTTTAGAGTAAAACTAGGCTTTGTGGTATGGTAAAGGTGATTTGTCTGATTTGCAAATTCACATGTAAAATAAAATTTATTTAAAATCAAAATTACATAAATTATTCATTCTATGAAGGCATCAAATCACAGAAAATCATATAAAATACAGAAAAATACATGATTTATTTATTCTTTATCAATTTTTAAAGTTAATGTGCACCTTCAATTTTTAATAAGCATCAATTTTAATTAATACTTTTTGAAGAATTTAGCTTGTGCAATATTGCATATAGTTATTTGACATAGATTTGAAAAAATGGCTATGTGAAAATAAATCTTATTTCTCTCTACCTGAAAAATTATAGGAAAACAGCCAAAAGAATATGTAGAGAAAAACTTACATCAATATCACAGACTAATGGTGGTTGCCATTATATATAAATATGCAGTATTTTTTTTCTAAATTAACACTGAGTTGTACAGTGGAAGACTAACACATTCTGTTGGGTTACTAAAACCCTTGACTTGCTCCAATCTCCCTCACTTCCTTCCTTGATGTGAGATATATTAGCTGATAATAGAAATTTACAATAAGTATAAAATATTTAATTCTAAGTTACCAGAAAAATTGGGGCATGAATCTAACTTACTGATAGAACTTCTTCTGGTTATAAGCCAGAATCCAGCAAACAGCTACCATCCTCTAAAAATAAGCAAATAAGAAAACATGCAAACAAACAAACAAAGTATTATCGCTCGACTTAAGATACCACAACTTCAGAAAAGCAAGAACCAAATTAATTATTTCCATTTGAAAAAGATTTACTGATCCAAACAAAGGAAATATTTTAGAAATATTTCTGATTTCATCAAATTAAAAGATATGTATCTATGAATCTAGAATGAGTTAAAAATGGTGACTAATCTAAGAAACAAAATTAGAATTGAGAGAGGAAAAAATTGTTCTTAAATTGGTAAATAGTAGAGAGAGTAACTTGCTGATTGAATATCGCAAAGAAATGAGTAAATTATATGTAGATAAACAGAAAGTTTATCACAGAATTCAGAGAAAACAGTGATGAAAATATGAGAGACATGGAAAATAGAATAATAATTCCTACCAGAGATGTAAAAGGAATTCCAGAAAGACTGAAAAAAAAAGGGGGGGTGGGGGTGGGGAAACAAAACAATGGGAAAAGAATCATAGAAGAAAACTTACCTTAAAAACAATAACAAGAAAAGTTCTGGGAGGTTGCTATCAGACTAGGTAGGCAGGGCTCAACTCTCTCACAAAAACACTAGAGAAAGGGCCAAAAGCTGTTTGAGGGACCTCTTTGGGGGTCAGCAGACCAAGACAGTGCTGCACAGCTCCTAGGAGGGTTAGGGACAGAAAGACAAAGAACCCAAAATAACAAACATGAGTTACCAAACTCCCAGGTTGGCAAAGAAGGGCTCCCATTTCCCACACCCAAGACATTAAGTCAGGATAAAATCCCTGGTTCACTGCAACCAACTGAGAGGGGAATAGATGTCTTCTTCCATGTCACCTGTTACAAGGAAAAAGGAGGGCAATTCAGGGGGCCGCTCTTCAGTGAATTCAGCAAGCAGAGTCTGCTTCGAGTCTTGGCTCTGGCCAGACTAGAAATATTAGAAAGCAAAGGTTGAAGGAAATATCTCCATAGAAAGATTCACCCATATGGCATCTCCTAGACAATCTGGAAATTGCACAGAGAAAAATTCCTTTCAGGTCTCTTAAGCATCCTGGGAGAAAATCTGCACCTCATTATTGAGTCCCTGGCCTGATTTTGATAACTTAAGCTGGGCAATTTTAAAGACTTAGAATAAGTTGAACCAAATATCAAAGAAGAGCTGTGGGAAAAAAACTCTAGACAAGAGAGGGAAATTGGCCATTAGAGTAAATTCACCAACATATTCAGATACCTAGACATCAACAAAAAATCACAAGCTATACTAGGAAAAAAGGAAGAGATGGCCCAGCCAAAGGAACAAACCAAATATCCTAAAGAGATACAGAATTTAAGACAACTAATTAATTAATGTTAATCACACAACTTTCCTAAATCAATTCAAAGAATTGAAAGAAAATATAACTAAAGAGATAGAAGCTATTAAGAAAACACTGGGTGATCATAAAGAATAATTTGAAAGCCTGCAAAGAAAAGTAACAGAGCTTAGGGGAATGAAAGACACAATGGATGAGATTAAAAATACATTGGAAGCAATTAGAACAGATTGGAATTGCTTGAAGACAGAATTAGTGATTTCAAAAAGGGAACATCTGAACTGGAAAAGGCAGGAGAACAAAAAGAGAAGAGAATGGGGAAAAAAATGGAACAGGGTTTCCGGAAATTGAATGATAATGCAAAACACAAACATACACATTTTCAGTGTCCCAGAAGGAGAAGAAAATGGAAAAGTGGCAGAAAGAATATTTGAAAAAATAATGACTGAAAACTTCCCAACCTTTATGAAAAACATAAATATCAATATCCAAGAAGGAGAAGGACAATGCACCGCAAACAGTATAAATCCAAATAAGCCTACCTCAAGACACCTACTATTTAGAATGAGAAATATCAGAGATGGAGAGGATTCTGAAAGCAGCAAGAGAAAATCAAAGCATCGCATACAAGGGAAACTCGATAAGATTAAGTACTGACCTCTCATCAAAAACCATGGAGGCAAGAAGAAAGTGGAATGGTGTACTTAAGGTATTGAAGAGAAAAACTATCAGCCAAGAATTCTGTATCCAGCAAAACTGTCTTTCAAATATGAGGGTGAGTTCAAAGTCTTCACAGACAAACAAAAACTGAGAGAGTTTGTAAACAAAAGAGCAGAATTACAAGAGATACTAAAGGGAGTGCTGTAGCCTAAAAGGAAAACAAAACAAAACAAAACAAACAAACAAAAAAAACCAAGGACAAGGGACTTGGAGAAGATTGTAGAAACGAAGATTATTAGGAAGGGTAATTAAAGGGTAAAAACACAGACAATAAGAAGCTATGAAAACAGAAAGCAAAAGAACAAAATGGATAACATAAGTAATGCCTTTACAGTAATAACATTGAATATTAATGGCTTGAACTCTTAAATCAAAAGGCATAGACTGATAGAATGAATAAAATATATGAGCCAGCTATATGTTGACTACAAGAGACTCACCTCAGTCATAAAGACACAACCAGGTTCAAAGTGAAAGTTTGGAAAAAAGTATGCAATGCAAATAGTAACCAAAAAAAAAAAAAAAAGCTGGAGCAATGATACTAATATTGAACAAAATAGATTTTAAGTGAAAAACTGTAATAAGGGGTAGAGAAGGTCATTATATATTAATAAAAGGGTCAATTCACCAAAAAGAAATAACTATAATAAATATTTACACACCTAACTGTGGTGCCCCAAAGATACTTGAGGCACACACTGGCAAAATTGGAGAGAGATACAGATGCCTTTATAATAATAGTTGAAGGCTTCAATCCATCACTCTCAGTATTGGAGAGAACATCTGGACAGAGGATAAATAGAGAAACAGAGCTTGAGTAATACATAAAATGGACTAGACCTAACACATTTATAGAGCATTGTACCCCCAAACAACAGGATATACATTCTTTTGAATCACTTATAGATCTTTCTCCAGGATAGGCCTTAGGTTGGGTCACAAGACAAGTCTCAATAAATTTTAAAAGATTGATATTATGCAAAACACTTTTTCTCATATAAAAGTATAAAGCTGGAAATCAATAATGAATGGAAAAAGGGGCAATTCATAAATATACGTAGACTAAACAATACACTCTTAAATAACCAGTGGTTCAAAGAAGAATTTGCAAGAAAATTCAGTAAATATCTTAAGACAATTGAAAATGAGAGCACAACATATCAAAAGCCGAGGGACACCACAAAGGCATTGCTGAGAGGGAAATTTATAGCCCTCAATGCTTACATTTAAAAAAGAATGAGCTAAAATTGAAGATTTAACTACACACCAAGAGGAACTAGAAAAAGAACAGCAAACTAATCTCAAACAAAGCCAAAGGAAAGAAATAGTAAAAATCAGAGGAGAAAAAATAAATCAAGAACAAAAGAAGAATATAATCAATAGAACAAAAAGTTGGTTCTTTGAGAAGACTAACAAAACCGACAAACCCTTAGCTACACCAACAAGTTAAAAAAAGAGAAAAGGTGTAAATAAATAAAATCTGAAGTGAGATTTTATTTCTGTGACCCCACAGAAATAAGAGAAATCATAAGATGATGCTATAAACAACTGGACAACAAAAAAAGTAGACAATGTAGATGAGATGGATAAATTCCTAGAAACACACAAACCACCTATACTGACCCTAGAAGAAATAGGTCTCAACAAAGCAATCAAAAACGAAGAGATGGAAACAGTCATCAGAAACCTCCCAAAGATGAAAAGTCCAGGACCAGATGGCTTCACCATTGAATTCCACAAATCATTAAAAAATGATCTAATACCAGTCTTGCTCAAATTCTTCCATAAAATTGAATTGGAAAGAATGCCACCCCACTCATTCTATGAAGCCAATATCACCCTCATAGCAAAACCAGATAAAAAGACTATGAAAAAAAGAAAATTACAGACCAGTATCTCTACTGAATATAGATGCCAAATTCTCAACAAAATACTTGCAAACTGGATCCAAAATCACATTAAAAGAATTATACACCATGATCAAGTGAGTTTTATCCAGGGTATGCAAGGATGGTTCAACACAAGAAAATTAATTAGTGTAATAAACCACATTAATCGAAGAAGAAATTCACTTAATCCTCTCGATTGATGCAGAAATGGTGTTTGGGAAAATATAGAACACTTTTTTTTGATAAAAACAAAACAAAACAAAGAAAACAAAACAAAACAAAAACCCACCCAGAGATAGGAATAGAAGGAAGCATTCTCAATATGGTAAAGTGCATATATGAAAAACCTACAGTTAGCATTTGTACTAAATGGTAAAAGACAGAAAACTTTCCCACTGAGATTAGGAACAAGGATGCCCACTGCCACCACTGTTATTCAGTATGTGCTAGAATTTCTAGCTAGAGCAATTAAACTAGAAATAGAAATAAAAGGAACTCAAATAAGAAAGAAAGAAGTAAAACTAACACTATTTTGCTGATAATATGAACCCATTTCTAGAAAATCCTGAAAAATCCACAACAAAGCTATGAGAAGGAATAGACAAATTCAGCAAAGCAGTGGGATACAAGATTAATATGCAAAAACAATAGCATTTCTATACACTAGTGATGAGCAATCTAAAGAGGAAATAAGAAAAATAATTCCATTTATAATAGTGACTAAAAGAATCAAATATTTAGGAATAAACTTAATCCAGGACATAAAAGACCTGTATTCAGAAAACTATAAAACATTGCTAAAAGAAAGTGAAGAAGACTTAAATAAATGGAAGGACTTTCTGTGTTCATAGATTGGAAGACTAAATACTAAGATGTCAATTCTGCCCCAATTGATTTACAGATTCAATGTAATCCCAATAAAAATCCCAACAGCCTTTTTTGCAGAAGTGGAAAAGCCAATAATCAAATTTATTTGGAAGGGTAAGGGTACACAAATAGCCATAAATGTCTTAAAAAGAAGAATGAAGTTGGAGGACTCTCAATTCCTTACTTTAAAGCATATTACTTAGTTACAGTGGTAAAAAATACCATGGTACTGGGATAAAGAGAGACAGATTGACCAAGAGAACTGAATTGAGAATCCAGAAATTGACCCCCTCATCTATGGTCAAGTGATTTTCAACAAGGCTGTCAAGCCCCTCATGTTGGGCCAGAATACTCTCTTAAATAAATGGTCCTAGGAGAACTGGATATCCATATCCAAAGGAAAGAAAGAGGACCCTTATCTCATACGGTATACAAAAATTGGCTCAAAATGTATCAAGGACCTAAATATAAAAGTGACATGCATAAATTTCCTAGAAGAAAATGTAGAAAAACACCCTAATGATCTTGAGGTATGTGGTAGTTTCTTAAATCTTACACCCAAAGCACAAGCAACAAAAGAAAAAAATAGATTAATGGGACCTCCTCAAAATTAAACACTTTTGCACATCAAAGGACTTTGTCAAAAGGCTGAAAACGCAGCTAACTCAATGGGAGAAAATATTTGTAAATGACATATCTGATAAGGGTTTAGTATACATGATATATAAAGTATATATACAGCTCAACAATAAAAAGACAAACTACCTAACTAAAAAATAGGCAAATGACTTAAAAAGACAATTGTCCAAAGAAGAAATACAAATGGTGAAGAAACACACACAAAAAATGTTCAAAATCACTAGTAATTAGGGAAATGCTAATCAAAATTACATTGACATATCATTTTACACCTATTAGAATGGCTACTATTAAAAAGACAGAAAACTACAAGTGTTTGGAGAGGATGTAGAGACATAAAAACACTTATTCACTTGGTGGGAATGTAGAATGGTACAGCCAATGGGGAGGACTGTTTGCCAGTTCTTAAAGAAGTTGAATACAGTCTTGCCATGTTACCTGGCAATACCATTATTAGGTATTTACCCAGAAGAACTCAGAGCAGTGACACGAACAGACATCTGCACACCAATGTTCATAGCAGCATTATTCATGATTGCTAAAAGATGGAAACAATCCAGGTGTCCATCAACTGATGAATGGATAAACAAATTGTGCTCTATACACACGATGGAATATTAAGCAGCAATAAGAAATGAAGTCATGAAGCATATGACCACATGGATGAACCTGGAGGACATGCTGTTGAGTGAAGCAAGGCAGACATAAAAGGACAAATATTGTACAATTGCACTATTATGGACTAAATATATTGTGTGAACTCATGGAATTAATAATTAGAATATAGGTGATCAGAAAATAGGATGAGGGTAGGGAATGAAAAGCTGAGGTTCAATCTTGCAGAACTGATAAAAAGGTTGTTCATAAATCTTTGGAAATGCATAGAAATGGTGAAAGCATATCATACTGATTGCAACAAGCAGTGCTAATATACGGTTATCATAGTGGTTGAAAGGGAAAGTCTATGGTCATGTATATTACTAGAAGAAAAGCTAAAAATGTAACATGGGACTGTATAACACAGTGAAACCTCACGGAAAATATGCATATACAAGATTGTTTTTACAAAATATAAATACAAATAAACTAGAGAGATGGAAACAGAATAGCAGCTATGTATGGGAGGGAAAGCACAGAGAGATTGAGAGGTGATGAGGTTTTCTGGTTTCTTTTGTTCTTGTTGTTTATAATTATTTTTGGAATAATGAAAATGCTCTAAAAATGATTGAAGTGATGAAAGCACAACTATATGATTATACCAAATACCATTGATTGTACACTTTGGGTTGATTTATGTTTTATTAATGTATCAATAAAATTGATTTGCTAAAAAAATAAAAAAGTGAAAAAGAAATACTAAAGTGAGGTGTTGGAACCTTGACTGGTAGATGGTTGATCTTCTGGCAGAGCTTTCTTTCTTTGTTCCTCCAACTAACACTTTAACAGTACTTTTTAAATTTCTTCTGTACCTCTGGTGAAACTTATTAAAATCACTTTTTTAAAAAAGTAGCAATAATTATTTCATTTTGAAACTCAGAATGCATATTTTAACTCAGGCTACCTTAATGTAAACAGCCTTATCCATCTGAAATTTTCTAATTTCAAACTTCAAAGTAGAATTGGAAGCAGGTAAAATGGGAAAATGGGTAACCCCACAGCTCAAACAAGGTTTTCCTTAGACTTCTTTGCAAAATTACACAAATACATTAAGAAATACTACATTTAGTGACCTAATTTTAATAATCTTATGACCCAAGATTGTGACCATACAAATTGCCATTCAGGTATAAATGCAAAGAAACAGACCTTTAATATAAAAAGAAAATACACTGGGTAGATATTCTGAATAAGTTACTTAAAGACCTTAGCACAGGAGAACATTTTCTATATATAGTATCATGTCATCTGCAAATAGGGAACATTTTGCTTCTTCCTTTCCAATTTGAGTACCTATTATTTCTTTTTCTTACCTAATTGCTCTGGCTAGTACTTCCAGTACATTACTGAATAACATTGGTGACAGTGGACAGCCTTATCTTTTCCTGATCTTAGAGATAAAGCTTTCAGTCTTTCACTATTAAGTAGGATGTTAGCTGTGGGCTTTTCATATATGGCATTTATAATGCTGAGGAAGTTTCCTTCTATTCCTAGTGTTCTAAGTATTTTTAATCAAAAAGCAGTGCTAGATTTTGTTGAATGCCATTTCTGCATTAATTTAGATGATTATGTGTTTTTTTTTGCACTTCATTCTGTCATGTGGTATATGACATTAATTGATTTTCCAACCTAGTCTAAAAGGGATAAATCCCACTTGATCAAGCTGTATAATTCTTTTAATATGCTGTTGGATTCAGTTTGCTAGTATTTTGTTGAGGATATTTGCATCTATACTCATAAGAGATATTGCTCTGTAATGTTTTCTTGTGATTTCTTTATCCGGCTTTGGTAAATGTTGCCCTCATGGAATGAATTTGTAAGTGTTCCTTCCTTGTTAGTTTTTTGGAAGAATTTGAGCAGGATTGGTGTTAATTCTTCTTGGAATGTTTGCTAAAATTTTCTGGTGAAGCCATCTGGTCTTGGACTTTTCTTTGCTGGGAGGCTTTTAATTACTGACTCAATCTTTTTACTAGTTATTAATTTGTGGAGATTTTCTTTCTTCATGAAACAGTGTAGGTATTTCATGTGTTTCTAGGAATTTGTCCATTTCATCTAGGTTATCTAATTTGGTGGTATAGAGTTGTTCACAGTATCCTATTATAGTCCTTTTTAATTCAGTAGAATCAGTCATAATGACCCCCTCTCATTTCTGATTTTTGTTGTGTCCTCTATCTTTTTTTCTTTGTCAGTTTAAATAAAGATTTGTCAATTTTACTGATCTTTTCAAAGATATAACTTTTGATTTTGTTAAGTCTATTTTTTTTTTCCTTTTCATTTATCTCCACTCTAATCTTTGTTATTTCCTTCCTTATGCTCACTTTGGGTTTAGTTTTTTCTTCTTTCTCTAGATATTTAAGTTTAGGTATAATTGTAGTTCATTTTCATTTATCTCAAGATATTTCCTTATTTCCTTTTTTATTTCCTTTTTAATCCATTAGTTGTTTAAGAGTATGCTTGTCTTGTTTTTTTTTTTTTAATTTCCATATATTTGTGAATTTTCCATTTCTCCTTCTATTACTGATTTCTACATCTCTTCCATTGTAGTCAGAGAAAATACATTGAGTGATTTCAATTTATTTTTAATTTATTGAGACTTATTTTGTGACCCAAGTTATGGTCTCTCCTGGATAATGATCTATGTGCACTGTAAAATAATATATGTTTTATTGTTGGGTGAAGTGTTCTATAAATTTCTGTTAGGTTAAGTTGGTCTTGTATTTCCCTATTGATCTTCTGTTTAGCTGTTCTACTCATTATTGAAAGTGGTGTTTTAAAGTCTCTTTTTACTAATGTAGAACTCTTTTTCTCCCTTACAAATATATCAGTATTTTCCTCATATATTTTGGGGCTTTGCTATTAGGTGCAGATATATTTATAATTGTGATGTCTTCTTCTTGAATTTACCCCTTTCAGTATCTAATGACCATCATTGTCCCTTGTAACAGTTTTTGACTTATAGTCTATTTTACCTGATATTAGTATAGCAATCCCAGTTCTCTTTTGGTTGCTCCTTGCATGGTATGTTTTTCCATCCTTTCACTTTCAACCTACTTGTATCATTGAAATTAAGGTGAATCTCTTGCAGATAGTATGTAGTCGGGTCCATGCGTTATATCCATTCTCACAATCTCTGCCTTTTCACTGGAGATTTTAATTCATTTACCTTTAAAGAAATTAATGATAATGCAGGGGTTTCTTCTGCCATTTTGCTATTTTGTCTTTGTAAGTATTATACCTTTTTTGACCCTCAATTTTTCTATTAATTCTTATTTTCATATTTATTTCATTTTTATATTGTACCATTTTGACTACTTCTCATTTCTCTTTGTATATATTTTTCATTTATTTTCTTGGTGATTATCATGGGTTAAAACTTAATATTCCAAACTCTAACATTAATATCTGATGTGATATCAACTTGACTTCAATGGCATACACATACAGTGTTCCTATACCTCTGTCCTCACTTTTTGTGTACTTGTTACAAATTATGCCCTTTTACATTTTATGCCCAAAATCACAGATTTATGATGACTTTTTATGCATTTTAGCACTTGTAAGAAGAAATGGAGGAACATACCAAAAATATGAAACATTACTGATATTTATAATTACCCATGTAGTTACCTTTACTGGAGGTCTTTATTTCTTCATGCTGCTTTGATCTACTGTCTGATATCCTTTCCTTTCTGCCTGAAAAACCCCCTTTAGCATTGCTTGTAGGGCAGGTTTAGTGGTGATGAATTCCCTGAGCTTGTGTTTAATCAGAGAGTCAAACCAAATATAATATTTTCAGGTGGCAATTGTTTTCTTTCAGTATTTTAAACATTTTTTTTAACACTGCCTTCTTGCATCTATGGTTTCTAATGAGAAATTGGCACTTAATATTGTGGGGATTCCCTTGTACATAACTCGTTGCTTTTCTCTTGCAGCTTTAGAACTCTCTTCTTGCCCTTGGCATTAGATATTTGGATTATTTTGTTTCTGGGCGTGGCCTTCTTTGAGTTAATCCTGTTAAGAGCATGGTGGATTTCTTGGATGTGCACATGCATGTTTTTTGTTGAATTTCAGAAGTTTTCTGCCATTATTTTTTTAAATATTTGTGGCAGTTTGAAATTATTTTATGAATCCCCAGAAGATATAGATTATATTTGTGAGCTAATCCATTCCTGTGCGTATGAGACCCTTTCAATTAGACTACGACAGTGAGGTGTAACACAGGTTGAGTCTGATAAAAACGGAGATATAGAGAGAAAGACACACAGAAAAAGCGAGCTTCCATATTTGATCCTGCCATGTGGGAGAAAGGAGAGGATAAAAGAGCTGAAGCCCAGGGAAAGATGAGGCACATGCCTGAGAGGTTGCAGCTGAACTTGGGAAGACAGAACAGCTGAGCCTGAGAGAGGAGACCCAGTAAGAGACAAGCCCTATGCCTAGTTGCCCACAGCTGAGCTCCAGGAGATGCTGGTGGATTCTAGAGGGGAAGGCAGAGACCTCAGCAGAGATCAGTAGACATCTTGCTTCACCAGTTTGCAGGTGACTTTGGTGAGAAAGCACTTCTTAGTATGAATTGTAATTTGTTGGTGTCTTGTCATCTGGCTCACTAGATGTATTTATTCTGGGTGCATTTTTTCTCTTTACTTTAGAGCATTTTTGCCCTTTCTCCATTGCTGGTTGTGTAGTAGGAGCCAAAGTTATAGTTGGTACTGTAAGCTCTGGAGGCTGATGCTGCTCGTATTGCTCCAGGAACAGATGAAGCATCTCCCACCTTTCTCCTCTGCCAGGGGTAGGGACAGAGCCACAACTTTCTGTAGTAATCCAAGCTGTGTGTGCCAAGACTGGTCTGCAGTTGCCTGGAGAGATTGATGAAGCTTCATGCCCCTTCTTCCCCTGCCTGGGGTGGGGATGGAGCTGTAGGTGTGGACAGCAAACTAAGCCATGCAGGTCAAAATTGCCTACAGTTGCCCAGGGAGACTGAAGTAGCACCGGCCCCCTCTTCCCCTGCCAGGGGTGGGGATGGACTGTCAGTAGTGCCCAATAATCTAATATGTTAGGGCTGAAATCACATGTAGTTGCCCTGAGAGGCTGAGGGAGTACTGTCCCTTCTGCCCTTTAAGGGGTGTGGATGGAACCACAGGTGCCGAACAGTCCAGGCAATGCAGGCCAAGAGTGCCTGCAGTTGCCTGGAGAGGCTAAGGAAGCCCAGCTCCCCTCTGGTCCTTTTGGCGGGTGGGGGGGTAGGTGAAGAATGAAGCCACAGGTGTCCAACTATTCAATCTGTGTGGCCAAAAGGACCTGCAGTCGTCCAGAGAAGCTGAGGGAAAAAAGCTCCCCTCCTATTCTGCTGGGGGCCAGGGATGGAGCTACAGGTGTCCGAGTATCCAACTGTGTGGGCTGAAAGTGCCTGCAGTTGCCCACAGAGGTTGAAGAAACATCAAACCCCTGCTTTCCTATGGGGGGTGGGGAGTGAATCAAAGGTGCTCAACAAATCATTCTATGCAGGCCAAAATAACCTGCAGTTGCCAAGAGAGGCCAAGGAAACACAGTTTCCCTCCTATCCTATTGGGGTGCTCTTCTGGTATCCTGGGCCCCCCAAAGAGGTGCTTTAGATAGCTCTGGGTGATTACTGACTGTCCTGTAGGATGAGCTGACTCTTTGAGCTCCTAACTCTGCTGCCATCTTGTCCCTCCCCCTATTTTTACTATTATTTTTTAACTTCTTTAAATGGAACTTAGACTGTTACTTTTCAATCTTATTTGAGTTACAGCTGTTCCTCACAGAGAGCGCACCGAGCTTTCAAAGCTGAGTTAAGAACCCTCAGTTCGGGTTTAAATCCTTCTGGATTTTACTTTTCTGGGTTCTCTAGCTCACAGGGCATTCAGAAGTTTCTTTGCCTATCCTCTCCTTTCTCCTGAACAGTTGTTGATACCATGCAAATCTTGTTGCTGTCAGTGGTTTGGCCCCCAAAAACTATATTTTTGAGGTTCGAGGAGTCAGCTTATAATTTAGATATTTGTAAGTCATTATTAAACTATTATATGCATGTGGAAAAGTACAGCACAAATCATAAACTTGGTGAAATTTTACAAAGGATATGCATCTGTTAAAGTACTATTCAGATCAAGAAGCAAAATATTACCAGCACCCCAGAAGCCCCACAATGCCCCCAATGGAAAACATTATTCTGATTTCTAATTATGTAGTAGGTTAGTTTTTCTGCCTATTTTTTTTTCAATTTTGTGTAAGTGAATTCATATATGATATACTTTTTTTGTCTTATTTCTTTTGCTAAGATATGTCTTCCAGATTCATCCATATCCTTATATGTAGTTATAGTGTGTTCTTTCTCATTGCTGTATAACATTCCATTGTGAAAAGTATGACAATTCAATTATCCATTATACTGAAGATGGGTATTTGGGCAGTTTGCAGTTTTGGCCTCTTATGTTCCTGAATATATCTTTTGGTGAATACGTGGATTTTTAAAAATACTAACATATACAAAATCCTGAGATAAAAGGAAAACTGTTCAGCTTTAGTTGATACTGTCAGATAGTTTACCAAAGAGGTTGTGCAAATTTACTTTCCCATCAGCAGTATAGGAGAATTCCTGTTGCTTCACCAATTTGCAGACTTTTGGTATTGTCTGTCTTTTTCATTCTAGCAATTCTTGTAGGAGTGAAGTAGTTTTAATTTTCATTTCCCTGGTAAGCATATTTCTTTATGTTTGTTTCTCATTTGGATTATTCGCCTTTTCTAGGGCCTACACAAACTTGATATTGCATTTTTTTTTTGCAAATATCAATAAATAAATTGTCCAGAGGTTTTCTTTTCTGTTGTTATCCTTATTGCTTTTCTCTTTTCTGGGTTTTTAAAAAATGTTAATCAGAAAAAATTTAAAAACTGTGCCTCTGCCACCACCATCATGCCCCAAACCTCACCTTACCTTCACCTTAAATGATAATTTTTTTAAAGCTAAGTTTCAATACTGACAGTTGTGGGGTTTTTTTCCTCAACAATGAACAAACCATTTCACTGTGTTCTGGCTATGATTGCTACTGTTGAGCAGCCTCCTGTCACTCTGTCAGTCTTTTTGAATGTAATCCATCTTTTTTTTCCAAGATAATTTTAAACATCCAATTCTTTCTTGTTTCTGCTATTTCATTTTGATGTGTCTTATCAAAGAACTTTTTTCTATTATTATCTGTGATTTATTGGACTTTTTATATCTCAGGTTTGATTCTTTTGTCATATCTAAAATTTTCAACCACTGTCTTTTAAATATCGCTTCTGTTCCATTTGCTTTCTCTCTCCTTTCTTTCTGGGTCTTAGACCTTCTTGTTTTATCCTTTGTGCTCAGCCTGAGTTGTGGATAATTTACTGTGAATTGTCATCATGCACAGTTTAGAACTTTTCTATTAAAAAATGTCTAATTACACAGAACTGAACTTTAATTTATAATATATGTATATATAAGCTTATCTTTCATGCTTTAAATACAATAGCATAGTTATTTTATAAACTGTGCCTGAAAATTCCAATATGTTATATTATTCTGGATCCATTTTTGTTCACTGATGTTTCTGCGGGTTCTTGCTTATGAGAATTCTTAGGGAATTTTTTGAAGCTTAACAGTTATCGATCATGCAGAGATTTGCATTTCCTTCTGTCAAATGCCTAGTCTGTACTATTTTAGGCTAAATCCATGGCTTGAGATTGTTTTGTAGCCCCTCGCCAATAGTATGAATTTGGGTTACAAATCTGTAAAAGGGCATGTAGTTCTTACCACCTTCAGGGGCTGTATTTTTTTTCCACCCCATTCTATTCAGTGTCATGCCCTTTTTTCTTTTACTGTGTCATGCAAGGAGGTAGGTTGCTGGGTTTACCTTAAGTTTAATTTTATGGGCTCCTTGGGGCACTGACATCTGGAAGAAGAGGCCAATGGTTTTAATTGTTGTGTTAAACGTACAAGTCATTTGATTTGCATGTGGCCTGCATAGATTTTTCTTCTGGATATCCCCCGGGTACCACCTGAGCATCAAATTAAAGGTTAAAGGCACAATTTTCCAGTCAGTTACTCTGGCATTTAGGTCAAAAAAGAATACCTAGTTTGGGAGCTGTCCATAAGCTTGACTCTGCCAGTTTCTTTTCCTGTGATGGCTAGGGCTGTAAGAAAGACACTCCTAGGGTTTTCTCCAAAATTATGGATGTTTCTGAGAACATGGGAAAACTTAAAATCCTCAGCCTGTTGGTAAGTATAGGAACTAACAGAAGGCTTTCCCCATTTCATTCACTGTTGTTTTGAAAAGGTATCATGGGTGCTCGATCCAAAAGGTAAAATTTTAAACTTGGAATATGGATATTTATATGTCAAGTTTTCTAATTGTGTATTAGAAACTGTGTTCTTGTACTTTTTTAATTTGTTTAATCCATCAGTGACTGAGAAACATGTGTTTCAGTTTTTCCATGATGACACTAATATTTTCAATGTTTTCCTATAAAGTTTTTGCTGTATAAATTGAGACAGTAAAACTAGGCATATGCAAATACATAATTACTATATCTTTTTGGTGAATAGTTTCATTTATTATTATATTACCTTTAGTCCTAAAGAATATCTTTTCACAAAATGTATATTTTGTGTTACTTTAATACGGTTTTGTCACTGTTGTTCGTTATGTACTTGGTATATACTTTTATAATTTAGTTTCAATATTTCTTTTTTCAATATTGGGTTATATTATAAAAGACATATAACCCAATTTTGTGTTTTAGCCTATCTTTGAATCTGTCTTAACTGTCAAATTGTATTTGCTTACATTTACTGCTTCACTGATATGTTCAAATTTATTTCTCCTGTGTGATTTTCTTTTTTTGTGTTCTTTTCCCCCCTTTTTATTATCTATTCATTCATATCTAGTTGGTTCTACCTTTCCTATATTTCCTTATCTGATGTAGATAAGCTTTGTTATTATTATTTCTTTGTGCTGGGGAACAGATTTGCTTTAATCCATCTTTCTCCAATGCTGTAGCACTTCATGCAGGTGTCCCAGAACAAGACCAAGATATTTTCCCTTTTCCTTTCAAAGATCTCAGAACAGTACCAAGTCATTTTCTCCATCCTTGCAACCACAGTCCCTAGGTCAGTGTTCTCCAAACTTTTTAGATAATGTACTCTTATCTGTAAGAGTAAATCTGAGATGCACCCCAAACTATGCAATATGAATTTCTTAATTGTAATTATTATTCTATTGCATTAATGTAGTAAATATTCACAAAATTAGAAAATAAAAAGTTGTATTTAAAATGATGTAAATAGAGTTTTATATTTTATTACAGATCCTCAATGGATTATCATGTGTCCCAACCTCCCAGGGCACACAAGCACATCCCCTACCTTAGAAACTGATGTATTAGGTATGCAAATAATGCCAGCAAAGCCATAGAAGTGTCAGTGAATGCTGTCATTCTCCTGGTTTTTAGCCCTTTCATCAGCTTTGGCCCCTGGATATTTCTCCTCCTTTGTGCAAATATCCAGCACATATATTCATCTAACATTTTCTAGTTCATTTTTCTGAAATTCAAATGTTTTTTTTTTGTCTGGAATGTTCCTGGAAACTGAAGCATCAAAGAACTTTTCTTCATTAATTTCTACCCAGAATTCTGCTATGTAGAAAACTTAATAATATTTAAGTTATTAAATATATGGTGATAAACTGTCCTAAAAATACAAAATAATGGCAAAAAATCCTAACTTAGTTCCCTACTGATCCTCTCACTTTAATAATTCACACTTAACTGACTATATATACAATGGTTTAATTGGAAACTTTTCTGACAGGAGAGATAGAAATGTCAGCAAAATATTCCTATAGCAATCATTTTTATCATTGTTATTACTATTGAACATATGGTGTTTTAATATAATTGGGAAAAAATAGAATAGTACTAGAGGCAAACTTCTACATTTGTCTTGCAACAAATGTTTTTTTTTAATGAATGCAAGGTTCTGGTAATCTGATTGCACACTGGCAAATTTTTGTCAAATGGCACAAATAATTTGGGATGGTTAACCTTCTGTAATAATCCTCTGGATTTCTCATGCATATGAACAAGAATTTTCAAAAACAAACCAAAACAATAAAAAAACCACACCAGGGTGGAACTTCCATAAAGAAAGTGAGAGACAGTTGGTAAACATCTCCTGGGAAGAGGCATCTATTAAGCTGGTCAAAATTAGCAAAGACAATCTTTTAAAGTCTTTGGAGATTGATTAAAAGACTTACAACAGAGAAGTGTTTATTCAGCTAAGTCTATGGCAACTTAGTAAGAACAGTAAGACATTCCAACCAACAACTGCAGCCATTCCCCATAGCTCTGCCTTGTGGAAGAGCTGTTTCAGCCAGCTGGACAACTGGTTAGCAATTCCCATCTCCTCCAGCTCTCTGAGGTAGAAGAGTTATTCAGGGTAGTTTCCAGAACTGAAGAACATCAGCAGATCTCATTTCCAAAATACAGGTTGACAGTCTATATTGAGCCAGTGGCAGCACCCAGATGTTGATACCCATTCCCTACCCCTAGCTACATCTATGAAGGGAGGATTGGGCAGGGTAGATGGTAAAGAGCACAATGCCATTCTCCTTGCAAGTACAACTTTTGTTCCAATAAAGTTGTCCTGGTGTGATTCACAGCCTAAGTGATATCTCCCAACACTCCCACCTCCTAGGGTGGAAGACCTGGTCTGGTAGATTTGGCAGTCATTGAAGATTGGAAGTTCCCATCTTCCTGACTCTGGGCTGCAGAAGATTCATACTTGGTGGTATCAGCAGCCAGGCAATGGCATCGGTCCCTGTCCTCACCACACCACTTAACACACACAGTCCTTTCTCCATAGGGAGAATAGAGATGGGCAGCTGGTTAAGAGCAAGTTCCCGTCCCTGCCCCCTGTTCTGCTCCATAGCTCAGAGGTTGTATTTTAGGGGGGACGGGCGTCAGAACAAGTCTCAAAAGACCACCCTACACCAGCTAAGGGGTCTGACTTCAGTTGGATCAGACTGTGGAACATGTTATATTCTAAAGCATTGTTAAAAACAACCAAGGCTATGGATTGGGCATTGCCAAGAAGGATCTCTTTCTAAGAAAAGATTTTCCAGAAGACAAAAATAATTGATCTTCAGAGGCTTTCTGAGAAAATGGAACAATGGGTTGCACCCCATAGAGTTGCAGACAAGCAACACCTGGTGATAAACCAGTTTCAGTCCAGGAGAGAGACCTTATCAGAATGGATATACCATACTAATCAATGTATATCTGCTCCCCACTTTGTAAGACCCCCACGCCGATAAAATGGAAATTAATAGGAGCCAATAAGAGCATTTCTTTGCCTGTTTCTGCATTTGCCTTACATAAGCCTCCCCTTTACACTCCCTTAGCAGAACTCCTTTGGTGGTGCTTCTTACCGTTTTTGGTGTGGCGCTGCTGGATCCCTGAATTATTATCACACAAATAAACTTTAATAAAATTTATGAAAACAAGGAAACAAAACAACAACCAAAGCTAACAGCTGGGAATGATACCAAGAGATGCAGACCAAGCAGAAGCCTAAAGGGAAGATCAGGAAAAGAGTTAGAGTTCAGCTAAAACCACAGTCAACCCTTGTGGTCAGGAAGTCTGGTGTATATCCATGGCTGTGCCCTTTGATGAGCAACCTCAGAAACTGAACATTATGGGGAAGGAAAATAGATTCATTGGACTAGCCCAGTGTGACAGATTGAGTTATGTATCACAGAAAAGCAAACAAATGTGTTTAATCTTAATCCCATTCTTATAGGTGGGAGCCCATTGTAAATAGGACCTTTAGAAGACTTTATTTTTAGTCTAAGTGTGGCCAACTGAATCAGGATGGGTTTTACTCCTATTACTAGAGGTCTAATGAAGAGAAAGCCACAGAGAGGAGCTGGAACCCAGAAGAGAAAGGAAAGGACATCGCCAAGTGATGGGAAAGCCAAGGGATCCCAAGGACTGCCAGTCCACCAGAGTGCTAATGGCCTCAGGAGGTAACAAGCCTTCCAGCCTTCGAAACTGTCAGCTAATAAATTTCCATTGCTTAAACTCATCCCTTTGTGTGGTATTTGCAATAGCAGCCAGATAGCTAACACATCCAGCCATATCACTAAACAAATAAACAAGCAACCACAAAAAGCAATGACAACAATGCTCTCTTCTTTGACAGTCATAGGAAATTCATATCATGAAGCCTATGCCTGCTTTAAGGAACTCTCATCTCAGCCACTTCCCCTAATCACAATAAAAATAGGATCCAAGCCATTTCATACTTGCTTGGGAAGCCTGCCTTGCTCTTCCCAGAGACTTCAATTATGAAGGTAATAAATTTTCATACCATCGTGGTGTATGTATTGTGGCATCAGTCTCAACAGCCAAACCAAACTTTACATGGGAAGGTCCATCCTATATTTTCAGTATGGCTTCAGTAAATCAAGTTTTCATTCCTGTGATAAATCCCGTTTGCTCATTATATGATCCATGTTTATGTTGCTGGAGTTTCCTAGTATTTTGTGGAACATTTTATGTGCCTATATTATGACAGGTATCGGTCTTTAGTTTTCAATTCTTGTTATCTTTTTGTCTGGTTTTGGTATCAGTGTAAAACTTTATTCATAGAATGAATTGGGGAATATTCCCTCCTCTTCTATTTCTTGTAACAGTTTGTGAAGAATTGCTATTAATTCTTCTTTAAATGTTTGGTTGGATTCACAAGTGAAATTATCTGAGCTTGGATATTTCTTTGTGGAAAATGTTAAATTACTAATTCTATGTCTATGTCTATATTTGTTATAGGCCTATGCATAGTTTCTATTTCTTCTTTGGCCAATTTAGTACTAGGAATTTGTACACTTAATGCAACTTACATACTTTGTGAGCATACAGTTCTTCATAGTATTCCTTTTACTCTTTTTTTCATTTCGATAAGGTTGGTAGTAATATCCTGTTTCATCCCTAATTTTAGTAATTTGAGTCTTCTCTCTTTTGCTCTTGTCAGTCTAGTTAAGGTTTGTCAATTTTGTTATTTTTTTCTAAGTAACAAATTTTGGTTTTGTTGATATTCTCTATTGTTTTTCTATTCTCTATTTCATTTAATTCTACTGTGATCTTTGTGACTTCCTTCTTTCTGCTTGCTTTATATTTAATTTAATATTGTTTTCTAGTTTCTTAAGTTGGAAGATTAGGATTTTCATTTGAAATTTTTCTTTTTTTGTTTTATTTTTAAACTTATTATTTGGAAGCAATTTCAAACTTATAAAAGGCTGCAAAAAAGAAAATAGTACAAAGAGCACTGGAATCTCCTTTAGCCAAATTAGCCTATTATTAATATTTTACCACATTTGCTTTAACATTTGTTTCCCCTCCAAACATATATGCACACAGATATTTTGTTCTGAACCATTTGAGAGGAAGATATTTACATCACAACTCTTTACCCCTAAATACTTCAAGGTGTATTTCCCAAGAATAGGGATTTTTTCTGTTATCTAACTACAGTACAGATATGAAATTCATTAATTTATACAGATAAAATACTTTTCTCTAAACTATTATTCATATTCTAATTTTTTTAGTTGACCCAATAATGCCCTTTATTGCATATTCCTCCAGTACAGGATGCAGGCCAAGGTCCATCATTCACCATGGGGCTCGCTGTGTTATATGGTCCCCTGCCTTGTACAATCCATCCAAAGTGTACACTCAGTGGCTCTCAGTTTCATCACAGATTGGGTTTTATCCCAGGTATGAAAGGGTGTTTCAACACAAGAAAATCGATTAGAATAATATATTATATTAATAAATTTGAAGAAAAATCATATATCATCTCAATTGATACAAAAAAGGCCTTTGACAAAATACAGCATCCTTTCTTGATAAAACTACTGAGAAAGCTAGAAATTAAATGAAACTTTTCTTCTTTGTTAAGATAAGCATTTACAGCTATAAATTTTCTTATAGGCACTGCTTTTGCTGTATCACCAAAGTGTTGCTATGTAGTGCTTTGTTTTAACTAATTTCAAAGTATTTTCTAATTTTCCTTGTGATTTCTTTTTTGACCCACTTGTTATTTAGGAGTTTGTTATTTAAGTTCCACATATATACTGATATCCCACACTTTCTTCTGTTCTTGATTTCTAACTTTATTCCATTATGGTCATAGAATATACTTTGTATGATTTCAATCTTTTTAAATGTGTAAAACTTGTTTTATGGTCTTTTATATGGGCTATTCTGAAGAATAACCCATATACAATAGAGAAGAATCTATTTTCTGCTATTGTTGGGTTAGGCAATAGTTTTTCAGATTTGACACCAAAGCTCAAATGACAAAGGAAAATACCGACAAATTGGACTTTGTTATAATTAAAAATTGTTTTGTTGCAAATGATTCTACCAAGAAATTGAAAGGACAACTCACAGAGTGGGAGAAAATAATTCCAAATCATATACTGGTAAGGGAATTTTATCCAGGATACATAACAAACACCTACAATTAAATAATAAATAAAACAAATAACAATTAAAAAATGGACACAAGGTCTGAACAGACGTTTATCCAAAGATATACAAATTGCCAATTAGCACATGAAAACATACTCAACATTAGCCATTAAAAAATAAAAATCGAACCCAAGCTGAGATATTACTTCTTATCCTCTGTTATGGCTATAATCAAACAAATGTTGGTGAAGATGTGGAATAATTGCAACCTTTTTACTGCTGCTGTGAATGTAAGATGGTGTAGTCATTTTGGAAAACAGTTTGGCATTTCCCCAAAAGTTTAAACATAAAGTTCCCACATGACCCAGCAACTCTACTCCTAGGTATATACACAAGAAAATGAAAACATATGTTCACACAGAAGTTTTATATATGAATATACAAAGCAGTATTTTTCATAATATTCCCAAAATGGAAATGACCCAAGAGCCCATCAACTGATGAATGGATAAATTAATGTGGTATATCTGTACAATGGAATAATATCCAAAACTAAAAAGGAATGAAGTACTGATACATGCTACAATATGGTTGAAACTTAAAGATATCATGCTAAGTGAAAGAAACCTGTCACAAAAGTTCACATATTGATTGATTCCACAAATATGAAAGTCTAGAATAAGCAAATCTATAAGGATAGAAAATAATCTTTGGTTCCATAGGACTGAGAGTATTAGGGGGAAGAGGAGAGTGACTGCTAATGGGGATGGTATTTCTTTTGGGGTGATGAAAAATTTGTAAAATTAGATCATGATGATGGTTGCACACTATGTGAATATACTAAATACAAATGAATTGTACAATTTAAATAGTTTAATGCTATGGTATGTGAAAGACATCTCAATAAAGATGTTGAAAACACACATATAACAAAAATAGTAAAATCACCTGCACATGGATGTTTGGCCAAGCATTTAGGAAAACTAAAATATGACATAATAATTACTGTTTACAAGTTAAACAGGTCAATAAAATCAATGAAATGATTTACAAACTGTTGTAGTGAAACACTGTATACCACATAATGCATACCTTATTAAATAATAAAGAAGTTAGTGTTCCTACAGCCATTCAATGCTGCTTGGCAGTAATGGAAACTCAATTATTTGGTTGAAGCATCTGAGTTATGGTGTATTTGATTTCAAATATTCTTTATGAGAACTCTTCCACAAAATGCAACTTTGAACAAATACAAAGGTATCATCCAGATCATAGAGGCAGTATTTATATTTGTACCTTTTTATATTCCTTACTTTTTTCCTGATAGCTTCTATTGAATGTTGTCTGTATGTGTATAGCCATCTTGCTGGGTTCCACATTATGAGAGTATTTCCATGTGATAATGTATATTCAAAAAAATTTATGATTAATAATCAGTTCAGAAGTAGGATGTATATGCTAAGAATTTAGATTCAGGGAGAACTGGATATGAACTATAACTTTTCCATTGAATAACAGTTTGATCTAGAAAAAGTCAATCCTCTGAGCCACATACTCTCATCTATAAAATAGGAAATACAGTGCCTACATTATTGCATTTCTTTAAGGAGTAAATGAGTTAGTACTCAATAAAAGGTAGTCAACACTAGTCCTCTTATGAGCTATTTTTTATAGTAGACATGCATGATTTTATGGCTAAACAGCATTAAAAAATAAAGGAGGTGGAAATAAAGTGGGAAGAAAATAACATTTGTAATTCTGTAATTAATATTTAGGTTAGGGGCAATTTTCCGAGAGCCTACTATATGCCAGGGATGGTATTTTAAATACTTCACTCTAATCCTCATAATAACTATTAAGTGACTATTATGATGCTCCTTTAACATAAAAGGAAACAATCTCAGATCTCTTTAGACACTTAAGGGATCATCTGACCAAATTCTCCACAGATAGTAAGGAAGGATTTATAGTAGAAGTCAGGTCTTTCTGGTTGCAGAACCCACATGATTTGCATTACGTTTGCTTTCCCTAATCAAATGAAGAGGTTATCTTTGGAAGTCTCTTTGGACTGTCAGTCAATTCCCAGATACCTGATTTTTCCAATAGCAGGGGTAAAATATTGTTTTCCATCCCCATACATTAAAAAAAAAGTTAAATGCAAAATAAGTACATTTATGAAGTTTTAATTTTCAAAGCTGACAAATTTTAATTTATTGGCTCTAAACATAAATTTATTATCATTTCTGAAAAATTCTGGAAATTTTTTGAGGAAAAAGCATGAAATTAATTTGAGCATCAAGTAAATATTGGCCACACTATGCTAGGAATGGGTTTAGAAAGTAGATTTAGAAAATAATTTTAGCAACATATCTCCCAGGATACTCTTTTCATTTATAATAAAACTTCCATTTTAGCAGCTAAGATAAATTTGGCATGTGCAGTCATTCTCAGTGTTTCTCTAAAGTATCATTCAGCTCACCTTAAAGCAAACAATGGCTTAAAAAGCCATGGGCATATCTTTGTCCTGTAGTGTGTTTTGTGGATCACCTATAGAAATGTTTTATGAATCAGAAACAATACTCAGAGAATTGGGCTACATTAGATTTTCTGTTTTTGGAAGTCAAAGGATTTTATTATTTACTGAAATCTGAATGCTTGAAACAAGATCAGGGTTTAATATTGTTACAATATCAACAAACAATATCTTGTAGGTTCATATTCTCTCACAAACTTAGCAATATTTTCTACTCTGTGAGTCAGTAACTAATACCAAATATTTGGTCCACTCATTCTGAAAACAAATGGCATTATTGGGTAATCATTATTTCTCTATCATGGAACTGTAACAGACCTGACTTTGATTTCTGGCTCTGCTATTTGCTACCTATGCGATCTTGGGAAATTTATTTAATCCCACTAAAATTCAGATTACCATTTATAAAATAAAGCTGTTAAAAGCACCTACATCAGAGCAATCTAACAGTAATTAAATTAAATAATCCATGCAATGCACTTTACACTGAGAATAGTACATTCTTCTCAATAACTGTTAGTTATTATTATGTTCATGATTATTACAAAAAGAATGGTACAAAACAGGATTTTTACAAAAAGGATGTGAACCTGTGTGTGGCCAAAATTCTGAAAGTTTCCCATCTTCCCATACTTCCCTAAACTCCCATACCCAGCTAATATCCCCCTCAACTCCAAATCAGGCTTGGCATTCAGCCTCTTTTCTAATCCCCCTGCTGGGTGCATGTATGCAGTGCACTAAGTTTACAAATCTCTGATGTGGCCCTGGGATCAACAACCACAAATGTGTTCTACTCATTTTGTCAGGTCCTTTAATTAATAAATATATAAAGAAAACCCCTACGTGAAATGATCTTCGCTGGATGTTCTGGAGGACACAGGTACATGATATGATGGGCATTCTCCTGGAAGTGCTTTCAATCCGCAGTGGCAGATCACGAAGACCATAAGCAAAGGAATGAAGGAGGACCCCTATCTATAGAGACAGAATAGAATAGTGGTTATGCAGTCCTGGGGAAGGAAGTGATTATACTTAAAGTAATTGATTGTACACTTTGAATGTATTCTATGGTATGTGAATACAGCTCAATAAAACTGCTTTTTTAAAAAACTAACAGCTCATGGACAACTTGCATTGTAGAAATAGTGTTTCAAGAACCAAGGGGTGACTGAAATGGCTTCTTGAAAAGAAAGCCATGTGATGTGTACTGTAGTTTTGTGGTTGTTGTAGAATAGATCACCATTTTATTTCAGGTCTTCAACATCTCTTCTCTGCTGTGAAATTGGTCTCCTAATTAATCTCACTCTATAATTTCTCTCAAATTCAAGTCATTCTCTACCTTCCTGGATAATTGAACTTTCTAAACTAAAAATAAGATTGTATTGCATACCTTCTTAAACCCTGTTATTGATTCTCTATTAACTTCAAGAAAATATCAAAATTGCTTTTCTGGAATTTGTCCCTACTGATCTTTCTGGCTTCCTCTAAAGCACGTGCAGAACTGTCTGACTGTGGAGATTCAAGAGAGGGTCTGCATCCAATTTCTGCAATCTATGGACCCAAAGATTCCCGAGGTGCTGGGCAAGCCTTTTCCAGACAACACTTTTTATTTTCCTTTTTTTTTTAAAATATATTTTTAAAGAAGCTTTAGATTACATAAATACTACATCAAAAATATAGGGGATTCCTATATACCCCCTCCCCTACCCCTCCCACACTTTCCCACATTAACAATATCTTTCATTAGTGTGGTACATTTGTTACAACTGATGAACAAATATTGAAGCATTGTACTAACCAAGGACTATAGTTTACATTATAGTGTACACTTTGTCCTGCACAATTTTCTAGGTTTTGACAAAATGTATAATGGCCTGTCTCCATCATTGCAATGTCATGCAGGACAATTCCAATGTCCCAAAAATGCCCTCATGTTGCACCTATTCTTCCCTCTCCCTTCCCTCAGAAAGTCTGGTGGCCACTGCCTTTATATCATTGATACAAGTTCTTCCATTACTAGGATAATAATGTCTACTTTGGCCCATAATTACTTTCCCTTCTTACATTTGTTTATTCCTCAATCTTGATGATTTGGGGTGGTGATGCCCACCCTGCCTCTGAATGAGAGGGGACTTAGAGCCCATGGGGCAGATGGCTAGAACTGCATTGCTTGCAGTTGCAGACACTCTCTGCTTCCTTGGATGGGCATTGTCCATCATCACCCTTTTGTTAGTTGTCCTGGGTAAGTCCAATGAATTGGAGAGTAGGTGTTGCAAAACTGCTGAGATTCAGAGCTTAACTGGCATATGAAAAGATTTAAGTCTCTGGAACATATATTTGAAAACTAGAGTGCTAATTATAAGTTCAAATAAAAGGGGTGGAAGGGACATGTGTAGGGAAATTATAATGAGCGTATATTCCAAAGTATGGCCCATTGACAGGGTGCTGAATTCCTGAACTTGTCTGCCCTGCTTATAGTGTTTAGATGTCTTTAGAGCCTCAGGAGCCCCAGTGTTTGATACACCGTTTATGTGGCAGTCAATAAGATCCTGCTGAGATGTGCATAAGCGTAACCTCTGGAATAATCCCCCGACTCACTTTGAAATCTCTTAGCCATAAAAACTCATTTGTATTCCCAGGATAAGCCTCCCTGGCATCGAGGGATTATTACCAAGCACTGACTAGTGTTGAATCTGGAAAAAGACCTTGACCAAAAGGGGTAAATATTAAATGCAGACAACTCTTATCAACTAGCAGCTAGAACCTAAATACAGACTCATCAATAGCCTGCTTTTTTAACTGACAAGGTTTCTACTCATGCTTGCATTCTTGATACCCTAACTTTTTATTGGTTTTGTCCTTTTCCTAGAAAACAAACCATACTATAGGTCTCCACGGGCCTGCCTGCATTTCAGTAGGGATGATAAGAAATTAAGACACCTGTACCTTTAATTCGTGGTACCTGTCTCACAAGATGCTTCAATAAAGCCGATCCCTTTATGCATACTGGATGTCATAGAATTTGTCCCAAGCCTTGTTGTGAGCTGGTGACTATGAAGGAGCCCACTTTCCATGATGCTTCTTCTTTCACTTCCTTTTGAATTTGTTGATTTTTTTTTATTTTCAGCATCTGAGGTATTTTAAAATATAATGTCTCATATCAAACATGATTTTATTATTTTGAGATTTTAATATTAAAGTCAAAAGAGTCAAAAGATGTTAAAATGTTAAAATCACCTTTTCTTTTAAAATTTACAAAAAGGATTCCTCTAGCATTTTGCACATTTGTATTAACCATAAACCAAGTTGTTCTTTTGGATTTTAGAGATGCTTAAATTTTAAAATGCACTTATGTTACTTTTGTGTGTGCACCAAATATAAGAGAAAAATCAGTATGTAGTTGTACTAGTGTAGCTGGATAAGGCTATACTAATATACATCTCCCAAATCTCAGAAGCATATAAAATAATGGTTTATTTCTTGCTCATGTTAGGGATTGGTTGCTGTGAATTGGCTGGGGCTCTATTCCCCATATCTTCTTATTACAGAATCCAGGCTGAAGAAGCTGCTGCTTTCCAAGACATGTTTATTTTCATGGTGAGGGAAAAGAGCAAGGCAGCAGGCAGAAATGCACAATGGTTCTTAGGATTCTGCTCAGATGTGGGCTGTGTCACATCTGCTCCAAGGAAATTGAGCAAAGCAATATGAATGAGGACTTGTAATTCCAGATGAGACCATGGAAGCCATGAGGTAATGGATAAGGCTATATAATCCTATTACTGGAAAGGAAAGCAAATATTTTAGAACAATCATAAAACTGACCACACTTGCTCACTGTATGATTTCCACTCTTACTATTATATGATTGGGCAATACTTCTCAAACAGTACCATATCTTTCTTTTTAAAAATTGTGCATAGGTAGCACACAGGGTAGGAAAAAGTTTTAAAATTAGGAATGGATGCTAACATCTATTAAAGATAAACTTTGGAAGGTGTATTAGTGTTCTCTAGGGAAACAGAACTGACAGGAGATATCTATAAATAGTATGAGATTTTATAAAATTGTCTCACTTGACGGTAGGGATGAAAAAGTCCAAATTCTGTACGGAAATCTGCAATCCAGGGACCCCGATGAAGGTCCTCAATGCATTCCCCAGGAGATGCTGGCTGCCTGAAGTAGAGATGGTATTCTCTACCTGAATCCTGAAATCACTTCTCCTTTTAAGGCCTTCAACTATTGAAGGAGATGTGACTCATTGATGAAGGCAAACTCCTCAGTTGATAGTAGATGTAATCAATCATAGATGCATTCAACTCACTGATGATTAAGTTCATAAAATGCCCTTGTATTACAATTAGCCTAGTGCTTGCTTGACCACACAACTGGGCACCATTACCTGGCCAAGTTGACACATTAAGCTAACCATCAGTCCACCTCTTGTCAACTTGGTAGGCATACACATCACCTTAAACTGTACTTAACCTCTAAATTATATATATATATATTTCACCCAACAATACTCAACTGTCCCATGTATAACCGTGCCCACTGGGAGGACTTCCCTTCATCACTGTCATTCAGGGACATACCAGAAAGGGGCTGCAGTGCGGCAGCGGTCCACTTTCAGGTGGTACCTGCATATCATGCAAACCATCAGTAAACCAAGAGAAAACCCGAGTTTTCTCTTCCACAGTCAACTGATTGTAAGGAATTCCCCAAGAAACCATAGCTCTGGGCTAGTTAATGGAAGGTAATGTGGCATGAATGGTGGTCATGGGCATTTGGGCCACTTCCTCATGTAACTTACTTGTGCCTGCAGGACCTGCTCGAGCCCTATCTTGTATGTACCACTTCCGCTTTATTATGGAGTGCTGCTATGGATGCCCAGCTTTATGGTTTGATGGGTCAGACAATACCCAGCTCATGACAGGCAACTCAGGTCTCATAGTAACTTGGTGGCCCATGGTTAAGTGTTCAGTCTCTACTAAGGCCCGTAGCAGACCACAAGATATTTCTCAAAAGGAGAGTAGTTATCTACAGAGAAGTTCAGGGCTTTGCTCCAAAATCCTAAGGGTCTGCATTGTGAGTCTCTTATAGAGGCCTGCTAAAAGTTCCAGATGGCATCTCTATTTGCCATTGACAATTTCAGCACCATTGGATCTGTTGGATCACATGACCCAAGTGGAAGTGCAGCTCGCTCAACAGCCTGGACCTGTCACAGAGCCTCTTCTTATTCCAGTCCCCACTCAAAACTAGCAACATTTCTTGTCACTTGGTAAATGGGTCTGAGTAGCGCACTCAAATGAGATATAAATTGTCTCCAACTGCATGAAAAAGATTTTCTTTCAGAGCACACATAGAAACTTTCTCATCATTCATGCGGTGCTTAAGTTGCAAACTTGTGGCCTTCAGGTCATCCCTTTTCTTTTGTAACTATATCCAGCATATTTAGGAACATCCAGCCAACATCATTGTACCGTTTAACTGCACAAAACTCTGTTAAGGTGTTAAAAACACTCTCACACAGATCCTCGCCTCTTAAAGCATGGAAGTAGTCATATCCAGTGGTGATATTTTGTGTATCTTTACTGCCAACTCATGCCATGGACGATTAGTGGCCTCTTGCATATTGTAAAGGGAGTCATTAGTGCCCTTGAATCTAATCAGAGTAGAGAACCAATTGCAAAAATCCCAGAACGAATTCAGAAATCACATATTTAAGATTTTGTTTCTCAAAAACCAGTCCCAGTACCAAGCCGTATTAGTCAGGATTCTCTAGAGAAACAAAACTGACAGGAAATATCTGTAAATAGTATGAGATTTTATAAAATTGCCTCACATGACTGTGGGGATGCACAAGTCCAAATTCCATAGGGCAGGCTGCAAGCCAGGGACTCCAATGAATGTCCTCAGTGAGTTTTCCAGGAGACACTGGCTGTCTGAAATAGAAATGGGAAGTCTCAACCTGAATGCTGAAATCACTTCTCCTTTTAAGGCCTTCCTTCAACTGATTGGATGAGATGTCACTTATTGCTGAAGGCAATCTCCTCAATTGATAGAGATATCATTAGCTATAGATGCACTCAACTCACTGTTGATTAAATTCCATGAAATTTCCTTGTGTTATAATTAGCCCAGTGCTTGCTTGACCAGACAACTGGGTACCATTACCTGGTCAAGGTGACAAATTAGCCTATCCATCACAGAAGATAAGGAGTGTTTTATTTGTCTCTTTTGAAAAAATCTACTATTAAACCACCTTAATCCTATTGTAGGTTGAGTGACAGGAAAATTATGTATTATTTATGAATCCCAATAATGAGCTTCCAATAAGTAGATCTCACTCAAAAGAGAGTTGGACCTAGATGACAAAATTGAGAAATTAAAATACCTCAATACTAAAATAACCCCAAATGTTTTTACTAAGGAACTAATTAGAATTTGACCCTAGGATTAATAAAAATATATGTTTCTTGGATATCCATATACTTGCGTGAAGCTAATTTCTGTATGTAGATACACTAATTTGTATTAAAAAGAATATCTTAAGATTGCTTAATTATCTTAATTTGTAAGCTTCTATCTAACAAGAACTAAGTAGTTTATAATGTGCTTTGGGATACAGTTCGTTTGTATAACCACTTTTAAAAAAAAGTATTATCCCATTTATTCCAAAATATTCATGTATCTCAATAAGTATATGTATTGCATGCTACTTAGTCCATGTCTTTTTTCAATTGTGTAGGTATTCTGGTTTCAGCACAGAAATTTTTGAAACAATGTAGATAATTTCCACAAATCACGACTGTGATATAAAGGAAGATAGAGGATATAGTGTGGACCCACCATTATTTTGTGGGGATTTTCCTTCATCTTCCATAAATACATTTTTAAGCATAACACCCAAGTTGTGAAATCCTTGTATAATCAAAACTTTAATATAATTTTAAACAGCAATTGCTTCTAATAAAAATCAACTAGCCAAGAAATTTGTTCCTTTACTCATTTATTCAGTATAAAAATATATATTTTTCAGCATCTAGCAACTAAGTAACATGCAAATTGCTAACAGGAATGAAAACATGGCAAAACTTCTACACTATTATTTTTGGGCAGTTTAATTTATATCAACATCATTTAATGAATTTTTTATAAAAATCATACAACTAATTTTTATATTGTACAGGTCTTCTGATTAATATGAAATTATATTGAGTCAACCAAGAAACATAGCACAAAATAAACAATGAAATGCATTCCAGTCAAGGTTAAAGGCTTTTGTCTGAAGATGAATTGCTCATGTCTCATTGGTAAATATGGAATTAGTCATTTCATATGTAATGTTTGTATGAATACTAAAGTTTTTTTTATTTTCCAAGAAGATGTTTCTACACTGTGACTAGAATCTTTGTCTTTGGCTGAAGAGCCAAAGCACTTATTGTCATATTTTTCCACACTGATTCCACATGAACTTTTTTTAGTCTGTATGGCCAAAATTCAAAGTCATTGTCATCATGGTATTGCTTTTGTTGAGAAATGATTATTCATTTATTTAAAATAAGAAATTAGTCACAGTGGCAGAATACCATTCCATGTGAAGAGTGCTCTATGGGCAAATGAATGTGAAGACTGAAACCGTATCAGATGGCAATTTTGCATGTAATTATGGAATCAGAATAAGATTTGAATAACTCAAACATTGTGACTTCATTTTAAAATAATTTAACTAACACTTCTGGGAACAGAAATACTGTTGTCAGTGCCATTCAATTATTTATTTATTTAATCCTCATAAAAATCCTGCGAGGTAGTCCTATTATTATCTCTGTTTCAGGTATAAGAAAAGTAAGGTGCAGGGCAGTTAAGCTATATGACCAAGGTCACATGGTAAGAAGGGTAGACCCAAGATTTGAAACCAGGAGGCTTGGACCCAAAATTTACACCACACTATGCTGCCTCTCTGATAATCTGACAACTCCATCTCATGAAAAAAATAAATGAGTTTAGCAAAACATATGGAAATATGCTTTTTATAGCTGTTTTATCTGTAATTTCATTTAATTATCATAACCACCCTATAAAGGAGACACTAACACCCTCAATAAACTGGGGTACAAGGAGGTGAATAAATTGTTTAGAGACACACAATAGGTAAAAGCCAGGTGTGAAGGCCCAGCAGTTTGACAATAGCCTTAAACTCTTGAAAAAATATTCTATTCTAACTTGTAGAGTATGTTCTTCCCAAAGGTAGCAGAATTCTCAGGCTCTTGACTACAGTCTTCTGAGAATGGGATCACTGGTTCTTTTCCCTGGATAGTGCTTGGATGGGCTTCCGTGAGTTAGTGGCTTTCTTCCCTCCCTTCCTCCCTCCCATCCTCCCTCCATTCCTCTCTTCCTTCCTTCCTCTTTCTTTTCTCCATTTCCATGAATTGTGAGCAGGTCCTCTGGTGACTTATTCCTCCTTTGGATGTATCAATAAATGCTGTGTAGTTGAAGCCCTTGCAGGCCTGATTCAATCCACTTATGATGCTGTGTGGGACCATACACACCACTGAGAGATTTTTGTTTTCCTAAGCTACCATATTCAATCTTCTGCTAAGTCTGCTTAGCTCTATTAACGTCTCTCCTAGTTCTAAAAACCAATTGTAGTTCTTATTTAAGAATGTAATGACTTATAATGTATTTATCAATTTTGCTGTTATTTTGTCCAGACTGAACAATTGTTTCAGGCCCATGGACAATAGCTGACAAAATAAAATGTTTGTGTGCTTTTCTTGTGGTGGCTCTTTTGCTATTTAAAATTAAATACAAATGTAAATGAACTTGTGTTAGATTAGAACAAATAGATCAGTGATTTACACAGAGAAAATATTCTATAACTACTGACTTGATTTGTAATAACTGGAAAAGTAGAGAAAAATATGTAACCATATGCATATTTATAACAATGGAATTTTACAAAATCTCACAAATTTACCTGTATTTATCAATACGGTCCTATTAAAATTTGGATTATATAGTGATTTTTTTGCTATATCACTGTTTTTTATTCACTAAATCTCCCCCAATATATTTTGTCTTAAATTTAACTTAGTCTTATACTTTATCTTAGATTTAATTTAAGTTACAATTTATCTTAAAGTAGATTCAATTGTTATTAGGCCTCAACTTTACACCATGGGCAAATATTTGAGTAACTTTATTTCTGGAAGTTGTAGAATTCCCATTTGAAGTATGTATAAACCCTTTTACTACAACCTTATAATTTATTGTTGCAGATTATAGTGACTTGAGCAGGGAAAGTTTTAGAGAACCACCCATTTGAAACACATGTGGCCACATAGTAGGGAGATAATATGATGTTGACAAAGAACCTTGAACTGGATGGTTGGACAGTTGAAACTAAACCCAGCCATGCTATCAGGAAATTTACTTGCATTATTTGGGTTTTAGGTTATTCATGATTAAAAATGAGAGAAGTAGAGCAGATGTAGCTCAGTGGTTGAACATCTGCTTTGCATGTACTAGGTCCCATGTTCAATCTCTGGTACTTTCTAAAAAAAAAAAAGAGAGAGAAGAATGAATTATTTAAGTTCAGTGACATTTTCCCATATGCTAAATCTGTGATTTTCTTAATTTCTGTAATTTATCTCATGAGATGAAGAAAAGTCATCTTTAGCATTCTTTTCAGATCTTGGAAGATAAAATTTGTTATCTTTGTAATTATATAATTATATTAACAATCTACAAGGTGGTATGTATCTTAGGATAAGGAAAAAATTTCTCCTTTTAACCATGTTGCCTAAGTCTCTATTCCTTCCCCAATATTCTTGTACCTACAACCCTTTAATATATAACTTCCATTTTAACATATTGCTTCATAATTTACAGTATCTATAAATAGGGTTATAGATACAAAATACTCATTACAAGGAAATTTGATTCTGTCCAAGGCTTAGCTGTTAATATCTCAATTCACAAAACAGGGAAAATAAAACTTATTCAAAACATTATCCTTCTTTCTACAATGTCATAAATTCAAACAAATACAAAAGGACATATGCAAACCTCCAATGAGAAAACATTCAAGGAAGTTATTGTTATTTAATCAAATATTTCCATTAGAATAATCCAATATTATTGTTTACCCAATTTCATCTTCTAGAATATGTTTTAAATTATTTTTCTTATTTTAATGAGCACCTATTCATTCATCCACATTTTATTCTAATACTCTCTGCTTCTCTTCTCTTCTCATCCAATAAAGTATTAAAATACATGGAAAAAAATGATTAATGAAAGCAATTGAAAGATGGCCAAGTATAGGATTATTATGAATTTAGTGTCATAGTCACATTTAGATATTATCAAGATATAAAATTAGTAACTTCTAAAAAGCAGTTTTGCTGATTTGAATGAACCTGTGAATGTTTTATCTAATTCTAAAACTCTTCAAGCTTTTTCAACATAATCCAATGCAGAGACTTTGTCTAACTGTAAAACATAGCTTAGCAAATTATTTCCTTGATCCTGTTTCGCAAAAATAAGTTGTAACATGGTTATATCTACATTACAAATAAATTGTCTTACATATGTTTATTTTCTTAAAACATGTGCATCTTGATAGTTTTAAATTGTTATAAACCATACTAGACTTACAAAATAGTATACATAGTATATGTGTGGTTTAAATATAATAGTAAAATAACATCCTTACGCTCACTACCCAGCTTTTAAAAATAGTGTATTATGTATATCTTTGAAGCCTTCTGTTTGCCCCTCCCCAATTTTGTCTGTAATCATACCTACTACAGTTCCTAAATTTTGTGCCTCTCGTTCTCTTGTTTTTCTTAATGTTTTACTATGTTTCATTGTTTCCCTAAGCTTTACACTGTTTATATGCATGCTTTATAAACTTCATATAAGTGACATGGTGCTTAAGTATGATTCTATGAAATGTTTGTCATTATTATGGTTTTGATTGTTGATGGACGAGGTGCTAATCTAAGTTATACTGCTGTGTAATATCCCATTATGAACTCTAGCAGATTTTATCTATCCATTCTTCTATCAATGGAGAGTGTGTAATTTTGAGTGTTAGCCTTTCCAAGTGTCGCTGCTGTGAACATTATTATGCTTTTCTCCAGGCAAGAACCCAGAAATGGATTTCAAGGCCATATGATATTTAGACTTAGTAAATGCCAAATTGTTTTCAGTGGTGTTTGTATTAATAAACTCACCCAATAGTAGTTTATGTGTGTTTCAGTTGTTCCACACCAAAAGCTTTTTCCAGATATTTTAATTCTTGTTATCTAATAATTATAGAATTTTTCTCATGATTTTAATTTATTTTTCCTTGCTTATTAATAAAGTTGTACATTTCCTTTTCCTCTTCTGTGAAATAGCTGTTTTAACCTGTAAAATATTACTACTTGGTTATAATTAATATTGGATTTAAAAGTTCATCAAATATTTTGGTTATTCATCACTAGCCTATTGTGAGCACCTTTCCATTTATAGCTCCTATCTTTACTTCCTTATGATGTTATTTTGTTCAACAGAAATTCTTGACTTTAAAAATCTAATTACATTTCTTTATGGCTGGCAATTTTTGTCACTTGTTGAAGAAATTCTTTCTTATATGAAATTTCTCTCTCTGGAAATATTTTATTTTCTACTTTGACCAATTGCAGCACTCACCTCTAGGAACTACTTTATCTGGGAATCACTGACCTAACTTCTTACTGTTTATTTCTCTGCTATCCCTGTGAGGTGGATTCAAGCCAAAGCCCTGAGTCACAGTGAGTTAATATAGATTACAGATTCAGCTCTTGCTTAGCTCTCTAAAGCCATACTTTCTCATTGTTTTTGTGCTTTTGTCAACATAGATATGCAGATAAAAAATTAAATTAAACATTTTACCTAGCATTTTTATTTGTATTATAACTGAAGTTTGTTTCAAGATATCTTATTTACCATATTTCCAGAAATAGGAGTTCTATTTATCTCTTCTTACCCAGAAATTGTTGATTTGGTACAATATTCATAGAATAAAAAGGTTTGCTATATCTATGTACACAAGTACCATAGTGTCTTCAAAATTGTTCCCTCACGGCCAATATTATTGGGTAGGTCGGTTAAAATAATTGCCACTGCCACATCCTCTGATTACTCCTAGTAGTATTAGGCTGGCTCTAGATGTTCGACCACAACCTCGTCCCTATCACAGTTACTAAAATTGGAGTGACACCTGCCTCAAGAATATCTAGCACTTCAGCTGATTTTCTCATTAAAATGTAGCCCAGAGTAAAATCTGTATCCACACCAGAGAAAGATGCGGTTTTCCAAGGTCGGTTAGAGATTCCATCTTGGATTTGGACTGGGTAATATGGAAAGAATCAGTCAGTTGTTGGGAACGCTGATGATAAAGGAATCAAGAATTGTAAGCATTTGTTGGGAGGCAGTGTAAAGTGAACTAAAGAAAGCCAAGGCTAAAATGTTTCATAGGGAAGACTGAATGTTGGTTAAATTGCCTTAGAAAGAATAAAAGCAGAGTCATGGAGCAGGCAGTGGCCAAACACCAGAGAGAATAAATATTTCTTAACTTCTGCTATTGAAGCTTTGATAAAAATATCAAGTTCCTTGGAGCTTTCCTGTAAGCTGAAAGGGCATTCACGTACAGTGCTTGGAAGCATAGCTGTACTACAGTGCAGAAATTCTTCAACTATCTGCAGTAAAAGACCAGTTCTTTGCATGTCCAATTTGTCACAGATCAGTGTTTTAGTAAGTTACAATAAAAATGAAATACTAGAAAAATGAAATTTAAAAATCAGCCATACAAAACACAAGCCCATATATATATATTTTTATTAGAATCAACAGACAACACATTTCTCTTTTAGATTGCTATAAGGTCTCTAAATGCTTGCTCTCAATTTCTGAACTCATCTTGTTACCTGTAATCTCGGGAGGACCAGCACCATCTGAGGATCACACTCTAAACAGCACTGGTTTTAGGAAGCGCAGTTGCCCTTTCCCTGCGCTTCTACTTCTGTACAAGTAGAGGGAAGGAGGGCCATTTCTACCTCCTTATCCCAAGCTTTAGCAGGCTGTCACTCCACCTACCTTCTTATCAAGCCTTGTTTCCAGGACAATTGTTAGCTTCCACTTTACTTTTAAATGGTCTAATAAGGGATTGAAAGAAAGTGTGAGAGGAGAGGGATGTGAGGCAGAGCCTGGTCAGCAGGGAGCTTGTGTTCTGGTGTGTCCCAAAATTTGTTCCCAACCAACTCTGCCTTGGTATAGCTCCCCTCCATGCTGGGATGAAATGATGCCCAACTAGAAGGAATGTTCCATTGTTACAGACCAGGGAGATACTTTGGCAGTCCTCAATCAGGCACAGAGCTCACGTTTACCCAACTTTCTCTTCTAAATCACAAAGAGAAATATTTATTCTTTTACAGTTGACATGTCTGAAGGTTTCCTTGTTCAGTTGTTCTCTATAGTCTGAGGCAGCTTGCTGGTTTGGGTCTTCTGGACATAGAACCTACTTGGGAACATGGTTTGGTGCCCATGGTCAACAGTGTCCCCTATTAGCAACCTCATTCTCATTGGTCCTTTTATCATGGTTCTTAACAGCCTTTTTGCATGGATTGTGGCTAAGTGTCTGAACTGTTTCTAACTGAATCAAAGATGTTATTTTGTCTTCTTGTTTCAATCCCTGTTGATTTGCTTGTTTGTTTGTGAGAAGAAATTGCATTGCAGCAAAGAAAATTTTACCTTGTGATCTCTAAACAAAAATAGGACAGTCGAATTTTCAATATTAACCTAAATTTATTTTTAAGCAAAGTCTAAGTCATCTTTAACAAACCCCTCCTTCCCTCTGATTCAGTCATTTCTTTTCTTGTACACAAGTACCATAAACCCCTAAAAGTCTCTCTTTTTAAAAATTTTGCTTAAGTGAGAACAAATAAGATAAAAGCAAATAAGATACATTATGAGGTAACAATAAAAACAAAAAGATTTATTGCCTCTGCCCCTATTTTTTATTCCCTAAAATAAATAAATAAATAAATAATAAATAAATAAATATTACCTAAATAAATATGATGCCTATGCGGAAAATAATTATTTGTGATAATTGGTAGATATTAATATGTTTCATGTGAGGTACCCAGTAAGACAGAATTATGTTCCTATTGAGACAGCTATATTTCTCTTGCCATTCTTGTTACAATAGTGTTTGTTTTCCTTTTCTTTGCTTTTCTTTATGTTCTGCCATGAATGACTGGGAAATGACCATAATAGCTGTTTTCCTTGGGCAGTGAGCAATGAGCAAATGTTGAGCTCCCTGTGGACTAAGCATTTTGATGCAAATTTCCTCAGAAAAAGAAACAGAGCTGCTGATTGCTGCAGAACCACTGTACATCAGAGTAGGGAATGCTTCACTGATCTCTTATCCTGGGGCTGAGTATTAACTACACTATTGAACAGCAAGTGCTTATCATCCCTGCAATTCAGACCACATAAATTTCAGGAAAGAGACAATGTCCCTTCAGGGAGCTTAGCTAGCCCATAAAATGTGGGGGAAAAAAATCAAACTATATTTAGTCCACAGAACTGCAAAAGCAAAGGACAGCATTGGGACTATTAGAAAAAATACTTACAGTATTGCCATGTGTTAAAGTGATTCATTTTCAAGCAAGCATTGTTTTTAGGGCAACATATGATAATTTCTTTAAATAAAAGTATTTCAACCCAACAAACGGAAACATCCTGAAATTTTATATTATTTCACTTACTATTTTATTCCATTAATAAATTGTTATGTGATACCTATTAGGTGTATAAAAAACTCTGAGGTGAACCAAGAAATATGTGACTGGATTCCACTCTCTAGGATTGCAGTACTCCTCCAACTTCTGTTGCAGTTGCTGAGTCGGAGACTGAGGAATCAGGGCCAAGGATTAAGGTTTATAGAGTTTCCTGTTCATACTGTGGAGAAATGGAAATAATAGGGGTTCTAGAGTCAGAAAGAAAGCAATTATTTTTATTATTTTAACTAATTGTTCTATTATAGTACATTAATTTTCACCTTGCATTTTACTGAAAAAGAAATAGAATAATTCATGCATATGGGGAAATAGTCAAAAAATACTAAAAGCTATAGAACTAAAAGTAAATTTCCTTTCTAACCAGATCTCTACTCTTATTCCCAGAGGTAAAGATTATTGTAATGTCTTTATTTGAAAATTGTTTTAGACATAGTCAAAATGTATACAAGTAAATATATAACTATATTTATATATAGAAAGGACCAAAATATAAGAATATATATGCATAATTATATAAATGGAAATATGGTAATTCACTGTTTTGCACAATGTGCTTTTTTTAAAAAAAGATTTATTTTATTTATTTCTCCCCACTCCCTCTTTGCTTGCACTTGCTGTGTCTGTTGTCTGTTGTTTCTTTAGGAGGCACCGAGAACTGAACCCAAGACCCCCGATGTGGGAGGGAGGTGCCTAATTGCTTGAGACACCTTCATTCCCTGCTTTATTGTGGCTCTCATGTTTTCTCTTCTTGTGTCTCTTGTTTTGTCATCTTGTTGGATCAGCTTGCTGCGCCTGCCCATTGTTAGCCTGTTGTCTTTAGGAGGCACCAGGAACCTCTGTTCCCTGCTTTGTTGTGTCTCTCTTTATGTTTTTCTTCTTGTGTTTCTTGTTGCAACATCTTGTTGTGTCAGCTTATTGCTCCTGTGTTTCATGCCAGCTCAGTGTCGTCTTTAGGAGGCACCAGGAACTGAACCATGGACCTCCCATGTGGTAGGTGGGAGCTCCTTGCTTGAGCCACATCCGCTTCCCAGCACAACGTGCTTTTTATTTAACAATATATTTGGGATACTTCTCTTAGCAACAAGTGTAGATCATCCTCATGTTTTTTGAATTGCACAAATCTGTCATAATTTTTTAAACCAAACCCTTGAATGAATTTGAGGTTGTTTTAGTGTTTTGCTATTTCATAAAACATTGAAATGAGTGTTTTGTTCATAAATCTTTTCAGATTTCAATTGTTATAAAGGTTGCAAAAACTTCTATCAACTTCTGCAACTTCTGACATCAACTATAAATACTGCATAACTCAATTCAATTCAATTCTAATGTTAAGTACCCATGGTTATGCTAGACTTCACAGGTTAAGGGCAAATTCAGGTGTTCCCACCACTCCTCGGGTTCAATAATTCAACTCACAGAATTCACTGAAAGCAATATAGCTACGATTACTGTTTTATTATTGTGAAAGGATATAAATAAGAAGAAGCCAAAAAAAGAGATGAATAGGTGAGATCTGAGATGGCCTCAAACGCAAGCTTCTGTATCCTCTCCATGTGGCACAGCCATGTATCTTATCAATCGTGGGAGTTCTTGGTGCTTCCAGTGTCCTGAATTTATATAGGTTTCATGACATAGGTATGATTGATAGAGTCAAATTCCACTTGGTTGAACTCAGTCTCCAGACCCCCTTCCCTACTAGACAGAGTTCAGGGAGTTCAGGCTGGCATGACTGGCTCAAGGTCCCAATGCCCTAATCACGTGGTTGATCTTTCTGTTGTGACCAGCCACTCACCCTAAGACTGTAAGTATGGCTGGACCCATCCTGTCACCTCACTGGTATTTGAACTATCAGGTGTGGTCCTGGACCCACCATGAATGATCAAAAACACTCCTATCATGGGAAATTCCAAAGGTGTAGCAGTTACCTCCCAGGAACTGAGGACTAAGACCAGCCAATATTCATTAGACAACAATTGTGGATTTTGTGTGATAAATTACTAGAGTTTGTCAAATACAAAAACAATTATGGACTTAGATAAGGAGAGACTTTATTTGAATTGACTATTGTCCTAGGAGTAAAAGGCTATAGTAGTGGCAGGGGTGTGGGGTGGGTAGGGCCAGGGTAGAATATTGTAATTGGGAGAAAGCTTTAACTGTAAGATCTCCCGGTTCCTCAGAGGTCAGGCAGAACAGGGACTTTCTCTTTTAGGGAGGAGTAAACAAGACTAGAAAAGAAAAGACAAAACAAAACAAAAACAAAAACAGGGTGTGGGTGAGTAGGAGGAGCAACTGGGCAGCACTGAAAATTGATCAGGGAACTTTTTCTCTGAGGCCAGAGGATTTTCTGGAAGGGCTTTGAAGGAGGCTTTTTTTCCTGCTTTCCAATGCTTGCTTTAGTTCAAGGGTGAGGTCCAAGGGCCTGTGGGGAGGGGAGAAGCCTGACTAAAGTTTAATAGTCAAGTTAGTAAGTATTCTGTCCAGATTGATTAGTAGGGAAAGTTTGGCTCATCATTTAATCAAGGAATGGGAATCTGGAGAGTCTATATTCCTTCATACGGCTTTCTCTAATTTCTATGTTTAGTTTGTTTATTTTTTCAGAATTGATCCATCTTTTCTCCAATTAGATTGCAGTCTTATTAAGGGGAAAGACTGACTTTTGTTATTTTTCTTTATTTTCCATTTCAGTCCAGCTCACCAAAAAGTTATTTAGCGAGTTTTCATATACACAGTTCTAGGAGAATAGATATGCAAATATGAGTAAGATACCCAGAAAGCATTCAAGCACCTCTTGACAACAGGATTTAAAAATTGCTCTATAACAAGTTTCTCTATTGGGATTCCGTGGAATCCTGGGGTTCTATGATTTGTTGCTAGGAGTTTGGTGAGAGATTATGATTGAAAAGCAAAAACAATTTTTGTCTTGAATTTCACGTTCCTTACAGTTCTTGCACTTCCACACATTAGTGGATAGTTATCTAGCGTCCTATTAGGATTTCCTTAGACATCTTTCAGCCTTATAGATCAGTACACAGTAGGATCAGATTCATTTGGTGGAGTACTCAGATTTTGATGAGAGAGACGTGAAGCCATTGATAATTGCTCAGGGTTCTAGTTCACAGAAGTTCATGGAAGGGAAGACAGTAGGCTGATGATATCAGCCTCTGCCCCTTGATTTACCTCCTTACATAGCCAGGTGACTTTAAGGGAGCAAACAAACTTTACTGGGATAATAGAAAATCAGAGGGAAATTTCCATCTAAAGGAAACATTTTTTTTTTACCTACTCGCTGCGTTCTTTGTTGCTATATACATTGCAAACTATAGATTGTGTAGGTTAGAAATGAATTGTATTATGAAGCTTTTCTTTATTTTGGGATATTTTTATTTAGCTATTTATTATGTCCTTCTGCTTATTAGCATTGGTGTTTTACAAACATGCTTGATGATCCAAGGTCACAATTTTTGCCTAGGACTTGACATTCTGATAAGATTACTTCTGAAAACATTACAATTTCTTGAGTCATTTCACTTACTAGTATAAGGGACACAATAAAGTCTATCTTCACACTAAATGGTACTGGGAATCCAAGTTCTATTCCATTGTGTACCATCTATGGAAAACAACCTATAATTACAATGGTTCCAGGAAGACTGAAAAGACACTTACAAAAAATCACAGTCATTTGACAAGCAATGATGTTGATTTAAATAGCTATTAAATTCTCTAAAGAATTGAACTTAAAAAAAAATCATTGAAAAGATTCTAGAAGGATGTTATTTAGTAGCATAACTTATTATCAGGAAAGGAAAATTCACACAGTTGACAAGGATCTAACAATGCCAGCATGTAACAGTATTGTGAGTAAAATGCTCAAACAAGATGCTGTACAAGAAATTGATAAGATTCCATTTTCGAATAGTACCATAGGTTGACATGTTGAGGACATGACAAAGACAGCTTCTCTAGCCAAGCTGATGAGTCAATAATATCCACAAATGTTATGCTAGCATTTTTAAGATTTATAAGTGAGGATGAAATTCAGGAAAGATTTACCTTTGGCAAAGAATTGCCTGAAACAAGCAAAGATGCAATTTTTTATCTTCATATCTGGAAACAGAAAGACCTGCCTTGGAGGAATGTGTTGGCAGCTATCCTGGTGGTACTTCATCAATGGTTGGCTTTATAAAAGATTTTGCTTTTCTTGTAATAACAAGAAAAATTCTGACATTGTCATAATGAACTGCTTTCTTAACAGATACATGCTGGTGACAAAAATTCTTGAAGATGAAAGGAAAAACATTTTAGTAAGTGTTACAAAATGGTTACCAGTTTTTAAAAAATACCACTTCATTCAAGGATATTTAAAATCTCTGCGAAAATAAAGATAGGGAACATATAAGTCTACTGTAGACAGAAATCTAGAGGTTTAGCAGAGGATGGCTCTCAACAGGTATTTGAGTGTCTCTTGAAACAGAGACACATTCAAGAAAATAGAAAAGAAGATGTTGCTGTGTGTTTTGAAGATGAAGAATGGATGCAGAAATTAACCAGCTTAAATATTTTCCTCACATGATTCAATTGCTCTGGAGACAATATGAAGTGTCTTCCCAAAATTCTCAATGTCTTCCCAAGTCAAATAAGACTCTTGGGTATAAAAGGAAGCAGAATCTTTGGAAAAGTCATGTTACTAAGGAAATCTTGAAATGTTTTTATTGCTGCTTGGTCTTTAGTGTGAGGCAGACTATCAAACTCTGGAAGAACTGTAGATCAAAATTCAATAGTATTTTTTATCCTTTTCAACACAAGGATATGACTGGGTAGATGGTCCTTTCTGTGAATTTTCTGTTAAACCAGAGAATTTGGCTTTGCAAGGAAAAAAAGAAGAACTTTATAGATGCATGCTGACCATGCATTTGAAATGAGTTTTAGACTGTTGATCCCTTAGACAAGTTTAGAATTTATGTGAAAGACAAGTATCCCACCATTCATTGTTTAATGAATGTTTTGCTGTAGTTTTAAAATTCTTGCATGTATGAGCAAACTCATCCATGTTTAACAAGCCTTAAGAACAAGAAAAAAATAATTTCCTTTCAGTTGAAAATTAAATCCATGTGCTGACACAAAGGTAATTCTGAATTGTGTAATGATGGCATAAAAATGCTCAGTTTTAACCTAAAAGAGGAAAATTCCATTCTTTATTTTTAGTCGAAGATAACACTTTTGAATACATAGGCTTTAAAAGAGATCAAGAAACCAACATATGTGTACAATAATTTTGTAACTGTTAGAGCTATATTGGGGTCTGATAATTTATCTCAAAAGGAAAACTGTTTCAATTTTTTATAAAATTGTGTTAAATATTTATGTCTATAAATATTTGTCTTATGGTGTCTATAGCTTTACTATTAGACCTTGTCATTAAATTATCATGTTGTGAATAACTTTAATAAAAATAAATTTAAAGTTTTTATTTATGTTAAATGTATCAAACTTTGAGAAATTAATTTAGAGAAATTAAGTCCCCTCTTGGCTTAAACCAGCTATGTAATAGAATTTGTTATGTTTGTCTTATGGGTTTTAAAATGTATGGAAAAAAAAGAGTGAGATAAAGTTCAAGAACCTATGTTAAGCTTAAATACCTATTTTTATAAAGATGCTAAAAAATAATTTTTAGTTTTGACTAGGGAAAAAAAAACTTTTATATAAGCCATGTATAGGTGCATACTCAAAAGTGCATTGACAGTTATTATTGTATTGTGTAGTTGAAGCTTACTGATCATGCTCATGTACCATTAGCTAAAGCTGTAATAATTTATATGCAGTGTGGTAGATCATGTTTTCCCAAAGTGACCACATCAATATCTCCCATTGCACACATGTTTTACAAAGTGAATTTGATACCTCTCTCATCTAGAGGTTGGGTTTATGTTTCTTCCCCTTGAATAAGGATAGGCTAGTATCAATAGCAGAAGTGATGCTATGTGACCAAAAGTTTTGAAAAAATTATATCAGCTTGGATTGGAAATAGGACAGAGAGTACAAATCCAAAGATACCTTAGACCTACAAAATACTATGGGTAGGAAGGAGTCAGAGAAAAATCACTGCAGACACAGACCATTTCCTATGGAAAAGGAATGGTCACAGAGAATAAAATTAACATCCCAGAGATGGAGACGAGATTTGCAAAGAACAATTCACAAGCAGTAAATCTGAGCCCTAATCAAGGGACTGGCAACATATGCATGTCTCTTTTTCAGAAATTTTATTGACCAATAAATGCGTGTCTCTCAAATTGACTCCATTTTTGAATGGGAATGTCTATGAGTGGCTATTGCATCCCTGTTGTTTCTCTCACCACCGTATGCTTGATGTGTGGTGGGTAAATGATTTGCCCTTTTTTTTTTTTTTAAGATTTTTTTAATTTATTTATTCCCCCACTCCTTGTTGTTTTGCCTTGCTGTATTGCTCCGTGTCCATTCACTGTGTGCTCTTCTGTGTCTGCTTCTCTTCTTTTCTCGTCTTCTCTTTAGGAGGCACTGGGAACCCATCCTGGGACCTCCGATATAGGAAAGAGGCACTCACTCGCTTGAGCCACCTCAGCTCCCTGGTTTGTTGTGTCTCTCCTCTGTCTCTTTTTATTGCTCCAGCTCTCTGCACAAGCCAGCTCTCTGTGTGGGCCAGCTTGCTTTCACCAGGATGCCTGGGAAACAAACCCAGGACCTCCCGTATAGTAGACAAGAGCCCAGCCACTTGAGCCACATCCGCATCCCTGATTTGTCCTTTTAGCTCTCAGTTTTTCAAATTAAGAGAAACATTTAAGGAACTGTTTTCATGTAACTGTACACCAAAAATCTTCATCATCGCATAGACTTCATTTAGAAGACAAGATCCCGGACTTTGAACTGATGGGTAATGATATGTATCTTGGGGAAGGGGAAAGTATATTCTCACTATGGGAGGAAAATGAATTTTTTGCGGCCAGGGGACAAAATGACAGAACCTATTTTCTAAACATGCCTGCAAAACATCTCCTATCCTACATGTTCTTATTATAGGGTAAGTTTGATGCTTCTTCAACTGAAAGGTTGGTTCTATGTTCCTTATCCTTGAATTTGGATGGGCTAACTACTGCAGTGAAAGTGATGCTTTGTGATTTCCAAGGACAGGTTATTAAAAATGTGATGCTACTTCTGACTGGTTCTTTAGGAATACTCGCTTTTGGAGCACAGCCACCATGCCAAGAGGAAAGCCAAGAACTTGTGGAGAGGCCCTCGTGGAAAGGAACTGAAGCCTCTATACCCACAAGAGGTCCCAGATGACAGAGAGCACCACCTTGCTAGCTATCTAGAAAGAGGAACCTCCAGCTTCCAATCAAATCACCCTGGCAAACACTACTTTGGAGCAGAGAAGGCTTTCTTTGCCTAAACCTGCCCAAATTGCAGAACTGTGAGAAAAAAATAACAAATTTTGATATTCAAAATAACTATGTTTTTAGGGAGTGGGTGTAGCTCAGTGGTAGAGCACTTGCTTCGCATGTGCAATGTCCCAGGTTCAATCCATGGTACCTCCTAAAAAATAATCACTATGTTTTGGGGTGATTTTGTCACATAGCTGGAACATGGTGTTTCCTTACACCTGAAAATTATTTGAAGGATTCATCCCAAATGGAAAAAAGTAGAGAAAATCTACTCTGAAGTAAAATTCCTGTAGCTGTGAGGTGTTCATTTTGTTCCACCTTTTGGAGAAGATGGCACTATCTGGGATTTTAATCATAATGACTCCTCATTAAAGTTAAATTAGCTTCCATTAACTCCAACTATTCAAGGATCCTGGATGTCTACTTACTTTGGATATATTGCTTTGAATACAAGTGCAGGATGAAAAAAAAATCAGTAGTCTCATTTTTGATTTCTAAAATCTCTCAGCATTTTCAGTGTATGCCTGATGGTCTTGAGAAAGACAAAATTTTGAATTGTCTTCCAAAAATAGTTAAGCAACTATGGACTATTTGGTAAAACAAACAAACAAACAAACAACAGCAATAAAACAGCCTAACCATAATGAGTCAGATAAAAACTTGATTGTTCTCTGGAATAATGGCAATATTATCAACTATTAGTCAGTACCTACCTACTGCATACCAAATATAATGAAAACTATTTCATTAAAGTAACAGAAGATGAAAGCATAAGTCAGTTCCTAAGCTTACAGTATTCTTGAACTGGGAGTTTCATTTGTAATCCAAGGTCTATTTCCTCTGAGAAAGTCAGAATACCAGTTATTCAGTGGAAGTTGTTATTGTGAGAATAACAAAAACTCAATAATCAGTGGAACACAGTTTCAAAATTATATTAATTCAGTAAACAGACAAACTGGTGCTATTGTGTGGTTCTATTTTCATTGAATAAATTCAATTTCATTGAGTTAATTCAATTTCATTTCATTAGTGCCAGCTGCTAAACCATTTCCAATTTTGGTTTCTCTCCAAATGTAAAGGGAATTCTTGGTGATCCAATGTTTCATATTGAATTATGAAAGGTAGAAAATGATTCTTTATTGAAAATAGTCAGTAGGAATCTTTGCAAAATGGAATATAATTTTCAAGTGACTATAACAGGAAACTCAGATTTAATAATGTTGGGGAAATAGCACAAGATCATAAAGCCCTTTACTTGGGGAAACAGAAAAGCAACCTTTAGAATGTACATCTCTTTCATCTCCCTCTCATGACATATGTGCAGAAAAGAGCATAGTAATAATGCTTCATGGAAAGATGATTTCATGACTAAAAGTTGATTAGTGAGCTATCTCCATGATACAAGTTTTTGCTTAAAGGGAAATATTTCACATTTCTTACATATGTATTTTGAACTGTTTAAGAATTAGGAAATGCCCACCTATGTCTTCAATCAGAAATAATTTAAGATTCAACTTCCTAATAATTTTCTTGAAGTTTTAATTTATTTTATATCTTTACTTTTTCCCTTCACCTTTATTTTATCACAATTTCTTGTTTATATTGTCTTATTATTTTCAAATCTCTTGGGGCATATTTTTACATGTAACTTTTAAAAACATATCTGACAAAATACCGCATGTAAATTTTTATAAATCAAAAGGAAGTCATGAATGCTGTTCATAATGATTTCAATTTGCATAATATAAATGAACCATATTGCTATTTATAATTTATTCACTTTTATATGAGCTTATTATTTAAATATAAAATGTTTTATTTTGGCTAACATTGAAAAAAGGTAGGTGTTTCTTATTTTCTCTTTACCATATTTTATGGTGGCATTTCTTGATCTATACCTGATTTCTTGGCTAAAATATGGATATCAGAACTAAATAAATAGAAAATGTTAAAAGGAGATATAAGTATAGGTGTGAAGGAGTAAGTGGTAGATTGAATTGCGTGCCCCAGAAAATACATGTTCTTATTCTTAATCTATTCCTTTGGGTATAACCCATCCTAGATAGGACCTTTCGAAGATGGTATTTTTAGTTAAGGTGTGACCAACTGAATCAGGACCAGTCTTCATCGTATTTCTGGAGGCTTTATAGAGAAGACAAGGAGAAGGCCACAGGGAAGGAGCCAGAAGCTGGAAATGAATGGGACCTGGAAGAGAAAGGAGAAGGCTTTGCCATGTGCGTTGCTATGTGACAAAAGCCAAAGAATACCAAAGCCCACGGCAGCTAGCCCCAGTATGACAGTCTTCTGGAGAAGGCATCAGACTGATGACACCTTGATTTTGGACTTTTAGCCTCAAAACCACAAACCAATAAACTCCTGTTGTTTAAGCCAGCCCATTTTGTGGTATTTGTCATTGGCGCGTAGAAACTCAGAGAAAGTATAATAGAATTATATTTAATTCTCTATGATATATGATTTTTCATTACCCATTCTTCAATATTTAAAAGGAACACAAAAATTGCAAATCTTAGACTAATCCAGTAATGTAGCTTACTTTCTTCTGCAAGGAACTGAACCATTGACTTTCTCCAGGACATTTTCTGACTTATGTAAAGCTGGCACTGAAACTTATTTAAAGATTAAAAACAAACAAACAAAAAGGGTGAATTATACATGTCTAAAAGTCAAGGAAAAAAGTGAATTAGACTAAATTTATAAATGATTTTTCATTGAGTCGCCTGGATTTATAGCTTTGAATTCTTTATAGAATTGTGATAGGTACTAGACATTTTTAATAAAAATAAAAAATGATTGAAAATTGTTGAGTACTGCTCCAGGTCAGGTTTCCATATAACAATTTAGTCATGTAGAATAGCAACATCAAAGACAAAATATGCTGTACAATCTTGATTGGCTGTTTTATTATAGTTAGTGTTGTGGCAATATACCTAAAACCTCCAGGTAACAATCAATAGTAATTTTTGGCAGTGATCATAGAATTCTGGATTGCTTACAACTATTCGTCAATAAGTCCTTATTGAGCTTCTGAGCTCATGCATTTGTGTGCTCAACTATTGAACAAGCTTTACAGAACAGAGAATACTAATAAGTTACCATTTACAAAGTGCCCATGCTGAGCACTTAAAATAGATTATCTTTAATCCTTACAATTTTTTAAGGTAAATATTATCATCAAAGTCATTCTATGATGAAAGTACCAAACACTGTAAATATTAAGGAACATATCCAAATTCACAAAGTTTGTCACAACAAGGATTGCAATCTGTTTTTATCTGATTTCAAAGCCTGTGCTGCTTCACACTCTTTCACTACAATGAGGATGACGATGACAATGATAACGATAATAACGTTTACAACTTTTAAATACTTCATGTTAACCAATTACTATGCTAAGTGCGTTGTGTACTTTTTTTGGTTATTATCATACATTATCCTCTTAAGTCTATTGTAATTATAAAAAGTTTAAGGGATTTTTAATTTTATAAATCTTCTATTATTATAGAGGAGAAAACTGAGGATTGGGGAGGTTAAACAAATCATGCAGCTTTTACGTGAACTAACTAGGATTTAAACTCTGACTATCTGAAGTCACAGCTTAGACCTTTACCCTTCAAAAAGTGTTGATTTCAAACTGAGGCTTTAAGAAGGGAAGAAGGAATGCTGAATGCGTTTATGCAAGATAGGATCATGCCTGAAAATAGTTTTCACTCTTTCTAGGAGAAGCAATAAAGACCGACAAAACTTTCTGGATATTTATTTGTTTAGTATTTTATTTGTTTGTATTGTGTACTTCTATCTCTTATTTTGAAGTAACACATTCAGGTCTGTCTTTTTAGGTTTCTAAGAAGAAAAGGAGAGAAAAAAGAAGTGAGAAGGTAGTGTTTGGAGAAAATGTGCATGGGGCTTGCTAGGAGGTAGTTTTAGGGATTATCATTCTCTTTGAATATAAAAATTAACAGAGAAATTTCTACCAACCAAATATTTATGAGTATTGTTTACATATGAAAAGTCTAGAGGAGGCAACTGGAGAGGGAAAGGGGAGAAAATGGAGGGACCCATTAGGTACACATATATTTATAATTATTATTTCTTCTTGTTGCATTAATTGATGGCTTCATCAATACATAGTGATCTTCATTTTCTCCTGTAACAGATTTTGACTTAAAGTCTGTTTCATGTGGTATTAGTATAGCTACCTCAGTTGTCTTTTGGATATTGTTTGCATGGTATATGTTTTTCCCATCCTTTTACTTTCAACCTATTTGTGTCTTTGAGTTTTTGGTGAGTCTCTTGTAAACAGTTCTTTACCCATTCTGCCAATCTGCATTGTGAATGGAGAGTGTAATACATTTACATTTAAAGTAATTATTGATAATGCATGACTTTTTTTTGACATTTTGCTATTTTTGTCTTAGTAAACCTTATACCTCTTTTCTTGCCAATTCTCTGTTAATGCATAATTTCATATTTACTTATTTGTATTGTATCATGTTGAGTCCTTTCTCTTTTTTTCCTCCATTTATTTTTCACATATTTTCTTTGTTGTCACCATGGGGCTTAAATTTAACATCCTAAATCTACGACAATCACATTTGATTTGATGCCAACTTAACTCCAACAGCATATACTTTATCCAGTTTCTATATCCTTTTGTACCCCCCCTTTGGTTGCACATGTTGCAAATAATATCTTTCTTCATTTATGTACAAAACCACAGAATTATTATTACTTTTTTGTGAATTTGCATTTTAGCACCTGTAAAAAAGTTGTTGAGTTACATACCAAAAAATAAAAAAATAAAAATATTACTGGCATTTTTAAGTATCCATACAGTTACCTATATTAGAAGTTTTTATTTCTTTATGCTGTTTCTACCCACTGTCTATTGTCCTCTACATCCAGGCTGAAGAACTTCCTTTGGCATAAAGCAGGTTTATAGGGCAGGTTCAGTAGTGACAAACCCCTTAAGTTTTTATTTATCTTGAAATGATTTAATCTCTCCCTCAACTTTGAAAGAAAATATCACTGTAATATAAGATTCTTGGTTGGCAGTTATTTTCTTTCAGCATTTTAAATATTTTGTCTCACTGCCATGATAAGAAATCAGCACTTATCTTATTGGGACTCCTGGTATATAACTCATTGCTCTTCTGTTGCAGCTTTTAGAACCATCTCCTTGTCCTTCATATTAGAGTGTTTGATCACTCTGTGTCTGGGCATGCCTCTCTTCGAGTTTATCCTCTTTGAGGTTCTTTGGTCTTCTTGAATATGAATATCTTTTGTTGAATTTGGGTAGTTTTCTGCCATTAGTTCTTTGAATATTTCTTCTGCCCCTTTCTCTCATTTCTTTTTCTGGTACTCCCATAGTTTGTGTTTGTGACAAAGCTGCTAAGGCAAAATATCAGAAATAGATTTACTTTTATAATGGGAATTTATCTGTGATAAAATCTTACAGTTCCAAGGTTGTGAAAATATCCAAATCAAGGCATCATCAGAGATGCTGTCTTACCAAAGGTTGGCTGTTGGATCCTGGACTCGTGCCACATGGCAAGGCAAAATGGCAGGTCTGCCTGTCCCTCTCTTCCTTCTCCTCCAGGCTCACCTTCTCTAACAGCTTTGAGCTATTCTATGGGTCTAGCCTCTTGGGGCACTCATTGCTTTAGCTTCTCTGCTGATTCCACCCTTCAGCCTCTCTCTCAGTCTCTTGGGGTTACTCTGTCTTTCTGCAGCAGTAGGCAATCCTGGCGTCCTCTCTCACATGACAGGATAAAAATGTCAATTGTCTTTGTGTGTTTCCCAACCTGGGTCATGCCTTACTAACATAGCCAATTCAAAGGCCCTAAAACAATCTAATCAAAAGTTCCCTTAACTGGATCTAATGCAATCAAAGGGTTCCACACCCACAGGAATGTATTATTTCCAAGAACATGATCTTTACTGGGATTCACAAAAGCTTCAAACTGTCACACCTTTAATGTGTAATTGGCATATTTGATGGTGTCCCAGAGATCTCTTAGACACTGTTCACTTTTTAAAATTCTTTTTCTTTCTGTTTCTCAGCCTGAATCATTTCAACTGTCTTGTTTTGGAGATCATTAATTCTTCTTCCAGCTCCAATTTGCTGTTGAAACCCTCTAGGAAATTTTTCATTTCAGTTGTTGTGTTTGTCAACTCCAGTAATTCTGTTTGATTTTTTTTTTTTAACATTTCTAACTCTTTATTGAGTTTCTCATATTGTTCATTCATTGTTTTCCTTATATCCTTTGGTTCTTTAAAGTCTGTCTGATATGTGCAAAGTCTGGGCTTCTTGACTGATAGTCTCTGAATTTTTATCTTGTTTTTTTGGATGGGTCATCATTTCCTGTTTCTTTTTCTGTCTTGTAATCTTGCACACTGTACTTTTTAATATTTTAAAGAGTTACCTGTGAGATTTAGTCCCTGAGCTGTCTATTTCTTAAGTTTGTATTCAGCTGATATGACAGAGATTTCCTTGAGTGCCTGGAGCTAATAAAAACAAACATACCAATGCAAAACAAAGCAAAACAACAGCAAAAAAAAATCCTTTCACAGTCTTTACACAGTTGTTCTGCATTGGCTGTTGGTCTCCTCCAGAACTTAGCGCTCTCATCAACAAATCAGCTTGAGGCAAGTGCAAACTACATGGTCTTTTCTGCCTTATCTGATTCTGTGTGGAGTCTGCTTCTTGTCTTAGGCTTGTGCTTGCTTATGGCCTTATGAATAACCTCATTTACAGGAAGTTGAACGCCCCTTCTACTTCTCATGAAACTGACTTTAACCCCTCCTGGATGCGCTGTTGTATTACTTAATGCAGGTAACCTTTTGTCCCTGGTCTCTTTGACTTAATTATCTTACACTGCTTTAGCTGTCTGCAAGTGCTTTTCTGCCTATAGGAAAATGTCTGGGATGTTGAGTGTTAGACAATTTTCCTGGTTCAGTCTTTCAAGCTTCCACCTGATAGATTGGCACAGATATATAAGTGCCCCAGTATGTGCATAGAAGTTACTAAGCTCCTTATGGAAGAGGTCCAGAGACATACAATGGGAGTGCAGGCTATCTCCACACTATGCCAGAGAGGGTTTGGTGGAGGAAGTATGTGGCAGTTTGAGATTATTTTATGAATCACATAAAAGAAAGATTCTGTTTGTAAACTAATCTTTTCCTATGGGGTGATACCCTTTGATTGCATTAAATTCACTTGAGGGTCCTTTGGTTAGATTACTTGATAAGATCACTTTAGGGTTTTGGATTGGACTACATCAGTGAGACATGACTCAGGTTGAGTCTCCATCCCCTTACTGGCTCCTATATAAACAGACTCACACAGAGAGGAAAAGGGGAGCCAGCATGTTTGCTTCTACAACATGAGAGAGAGTATTGCTTAAGCATGAAGCTCCCAAGAGGCTGGGTCTGTGGAGCAGCTCAAGAGACCAGCCCTGCTATATGCCTGATGGCTTACAGCTGAACTTGGGAAGAGGGTGGAACAGTCAGAACTGATATAGGAGGCATGGAATGAGACAAGCACTATGCCTGGTTGCTCAAAGCTGAGCTCCAAAAGACATTAGATTCTTGAGGGGAAGGCAGAAACCTCCTCAAAGATTGGCAGCCATCTTGCTTCACCATGTGGCAACACCAGAATCAACAGTAGCTGACTTTGGTGAGAAAGCCCCTCTTATGATACCTTGAGTTCATGGCCTTGGAACTGTGAGATTTTGCCCCTAATAAATTCCCTTTATAAAAGTCAACACATTTCTGGTACTTTGCATCAGCAGCCCTTTATCAAACTAAAACAAGGTATCATGGTTTCCATGAGCTTGGCCTAATATTTTTCAAACTGTGTTTTCTTAATTCAGCACTTGTCCAATTACTTTGTGGTTGGTTCATGGCATCTAGATGTCCTCAGAAGCATTGTTGCTTTTGGTTTTGCATAACTTTGATGGTGATATCTGGCTGATATTATGCATAAGAGTAACTTCCTGAATGGCCTCTCCACTCTATTTTAAATCTCTTAGCCATTTCCTTTTATTTTCTCATTAGCGATAAATAACAATTTGAGCTTTATGAATGAGGTAATCAAAATCTGAAAGTGAAAGTGAAAATCAGGTCTATATGAACATATGTGAATTAGCTATAAATTCTAGTTGATTATGTAAAATAAAAAAGATTGATTTATAACCAAAATAAAATGTGATAGTGTTTGCTGTCTTGGTAGTTGATTTTCACTGCATTAAAGATAAATCTACTAGAGATGTTAATCCTGTGTCAAGGAATAATGTAAAAAGTTAAAATACAAAAGATGATATCAACTTGGGGAAGGTAATGAATTAATATATATAAGGATTTTAAGTATGAGAATTTTAAAAAGAAACAGTTTTGAATAAATATATTCTTTTTT
>JAQZBX010001549.1:0-10900 GCA_029593785.1 Cabassous unicinctus
CCTTAAAAAAAAAAAAAGAACATATTGTGGGAGTAGTTGTGGCTCTAATGGTTGAGCTCCCGCCTCCCACACGGGAGGCCCCAGGTTTGGTTTCCAATGCCTCCTGAAAAAACAAAAATAAACAACAAGCAAAACAAATGAAAACACCAACTCAGAGAAGCTGATGTGGCTCAGTGGTTGAGTGCCACCTTCCCACATACAAAGTCCAGGGTTCAATCCTCAGCCCCTGGTACCTCTAAATAAATAAATAAATATATAAATATATAAATATATAAATAAATAAACACATTATGGACAGTGAGAGTATTGACAGATCTCCAGGACCTTTCAATCATTTTGTAATATGTACAATCTTGGAAGCATGCATGTGAATAATATTTTATCTATAAAATTTATTCTTCAATTTGACCATCCTTCTGATCAGTTTTCACAATAGTGTTAAGCTAATTAAGAAATGTGGAACATATTAAAAACAACAAACAAAAAATAATTATTTTGAGTATAATTTTTTATAAGTCAAAAGAACAAATCTTCATTAAATTCCAGGGGTTCTCTGGGAAATTTCAAAAATTATTTCATGTGGGAAGAACATCCTGAACTTTTTTTTTTTCTGAATCTGGTATTGGAACTTGGGAAAGCAAAATCAAAAGAACTCTCAAAGTACATTAGGTCATGTTTTATGACATGATCCGGTGTGCCTGAGAATCAGTAAATTGGCTACTTATTTAAAATGTCAATACAATATTTTGAATAAACATAGAAGATGGTAGCACAATTGAAAGGAATCAGCTCTTTCAGTAATGAAAAACATTTGTGTTCTTTTTACTTAATAATAAAGTACTTGACAAAGTTGGCACAAAAGAGAAAACTATTTTGATGGAATGCGGCATTTTTACCATGTAGGCAGATCACACGGAATGTAAAAGAACAGCCTTTTACTGCCCCTTATTAAGAGATGACCAAATAATTCAAGATAAACTGTCATTTTAACATATTAAAAAACAAATTGTAGTTTTGCATTAATATTATGTTTAGCAGTAAAGTATTCAAAAACTTCCTGCCCTATTTTTAATTATCTTAATGTGGTGGTGTGGAACTATATATACCCCCAGAAAATCATGTTCTTAAAGTTAATCCATTCTTGTGGGTAGGATCTTTTGGTGAGGCTGCTTCAGTTAAGTTGTGACCCATCTCATTCAGGATGGGTCTTAACCCTTGTACTGGAGTTCTTTGTAAATGGGATGAATACAGAGAGAGAGAGAGAGAGAAAGCCAAGGAAGCAAGAAGCTGACAGCAATGAAACTGGGAAGAGAAGGGAGAGATCAGCAGACACCGCCATGTATCTTGCCATGTAGCAGAGGACCCAAGGATCACCAACAGCCAATCCTCAGGAAGAAAGCATTGTTTTGATGATGCCTTGATTTGGACATTCTTATGGCCTCAAACTGTAAGCTAATAAATTCCCATTGTTAAAAGTCAACCCATTTCACTGTATCTGCTTTGAGCAGTCTAGCAAACTAAAACACTTGAAAATAAACTCATCAAAATGGAATGGACTTTGTAAAATTTTTAATACATTTCATTGCTTCTTTTGAGACCCAATATTTGTAATTGAGGCAAATAAAATACATTTTGCAAACCTTTAATAACTTTCTATATCTATTCAAGATGTGTCTTACACAATCCTTTTTTGCATTCTGTAAGAATCACTCTCTTTACTTTAAGACAAAATTGCTTCCTTTCCTTGAAAACAAACAAAAAACCAAAAAACTCTGAACCTTGCATTCACAGTAGTACTTTTCTGCTACTATTGCTCTAGCATAGTCTTAATCACCCACATGAATTATAACTTTCAGGCAAATTAATTAACTTATATTTTGAAGAGAAAACCAGAAGATAGGTCATTGAGAAATGTCTATCATACACACAGTGTTTAGTAAATTAGCAAAACTCACAAATAGAGTCACAGTCATCTATTTCATACCTTTTAAAATGAGCAAAATGAACATATCATTTACACGACTTACAAATCTAGCTACCACAAGGAAAAATATATATATATATTGGGCAACCAAATTTCAGTTCTATTTTGCTTAGAAATTATCTAGGTGTCCATGATTAACTATTAAATAATTTGATTTAAGAATAGTCCAAAGTCATAGAACTAAACAAGGATCTTGGTTCAGTTAAGTTGACATATTGAAACTAGAAAATCATTTATAAAAATTTTAATTTAAGAGTTTGGACCATTTGCATCCTCATAGCTTAATGATTGGGATAGAAAACTGAGATCCTCCATATCAATTTGACTGAACTATTCTTGCCCAGGAATATAGAGCTATAAATCAATAAATAACTTTACTATTTGCTTCAGGAATTTTCTGAAAATCAGTTTATCCATATAGCTTGTTCATTTGGTCAAACAGCTCTCCTATCAAGATAATACATGGTGTACCTGGCCAAATAGCTAGCTTATCAAAGAATGTTGACTTTCAAGATTCATATGAAAAAGCTGGCTTTGTTATGTCCACCAATCCTAAATTATTATGTCATGAACTCTACCCAATCTCAATCAATTCCCTGTGTTAACAAACCTGCTTTAAAGCCCTCAAGGCCAGCTCCTCAAGCCCTATAGCTCTCCTCCCCTAACTTTCCCCTCTTGAGACATTACTAGGAGCTTTCCAGATGGCATTCCTCCTTACTGCAGTAGGTCAAATAAACTGAGCTTTGATTACCAATATTCTGGTGGCATTTTGGGGAGTTGACAGTTGAAAAATTCAATGTAATTATATATTCTTCACAATCCTAAACATTATTTATGAGAAATGTTAGCTCACCTAACCAACAAACCTGTATCAGAAATTTAGGAATTTAATCTGTCTCTTCATGAGGAGACAAATCCAAATCAAATATGTATGTAAGTGTATTTTATTTATTTATAAATAAATATAATTTCTATTTCTGTAATAAATATCATTTAATAGTATTTACACGCAAATGCATGCAATACATTTATATTTATACAACTATGCTTCTGACTTAGAGATTTCTGTAAGAATATTTTAAGCCTAGTATTAGGACTTCAATTTCTTTAATTCCTGAGAAATTTGGAGTTAGTAGACTTACATCAGTGATTATTTTTCTATAGAAACCAACTAGAATGGGGCTCTTTAAATTTGGAGTATTTATATACTCCAAGAGGTAGGAGAATATAAGAGGAAAAATTTCAAATTCACACAATGAGAGGTAAATATTTTCTTCAATTTCTTATACACAAATTCACTGAGATCCTGCAGCTTCAGTTCTGCTACCACAATCATAGGTCAAAAGTAAACACAGAGGGGAGAGGATGTAGCTCAAGCAGTTGAGCACTTGCTTCCCATGTGCAAGGTCCCAGGTTTGATCCACGGTACCTCCTAAAACAAGCAAACAAAAAAAATCCAACTCTCTTTGGGGAGTGAATGTAGCTCAGTGGTTGAGTGCCTGCTTCCCATGTACAAGGTCTTAGGTTCAATCCCTGGTACCTACTAAAAAAATGTAAACACATAACCACTATTGCAGATCTCAAAGAGTTGTTCTACTTTCAGTGATCACGAAATGTTTTCTTGATTGAGTTGAGCTCACAAATAATCAAATAAGCAAAAAATGGTTAACAAAGCAGATTCTCTATTATCTGCCACCCAACAAAGAACAGATCACCATTAACTTAGTTTAGACTATAAAAGCAGATTCCAAAATATTGCTGCCACCAATGAGGAATAACTTGTTGGCTGTGCACAACCAGACCTATCAATACACAGGATGCTACCTTGACTATGACATCAAGACTGGACCAGTGATCCAATATATCCACTGGTCCCTGGGCTTAGTTGTGGAATTAGACAAGACACAAACAGCTGAATAACAGTCTGCCAAGAACCAGAAAAAATAAACAAAACTCCCATGGTGTACTCAGAGAACAATGATGTGGGCTGTTTTAGTATAAAAGAATTTGCATGGGGAGTAAAACAGGCAAAGGGGCCATGCTATTGATGACCTTGAAGGTTAAGAAGTGACAGTGTGCCATTGTGACATAAAATTTATAAAACTTTCATACAGATATATAAATGAGAAAAAGTTAAAGAGGTTATCTAACTCATTCATAAGTAAACTGGTGTGGTGTTACAATCACTTCAAGGGAGAATTTTTTGAAAATGTGCATTTATATATTGGAAATATTGAAATGAATGTGCAGATGGAGGTAAAACTGGCCTCATGGAAGTGGATGGGGAGGGAGGACAGTCAAGTGACTCTCCACCAGATAGAGTTTACATGTTTATAGAAAATAATTAGTTTGCATTGCTATCTGTTAGTTACAATTTACAGAATGGTAAAATGCCACAAAGACAATGAAGGATTAGAATCAGACACCTAGAAGGGTATGATCTAAACAATGCATAATTTTATTTTATTGAAGCACGTTTTTTTCCCTACAATGAGCACCAATTTGATAATAGGAAACTGGTGGGGCTGATTTGAGAACTACTTTGGGTATAGAAACTACCCAACTTAGTAGTTGGTTGGATGGTAAGTGAGTAGGAAGGAGGATTCAAGGATTATTCACTATAAGTATGGCATTTACTAAAGTATTAGCAAGTTGCTTCACGTGACCCATGATAATAACCTACATGGTATTTTAGACAATAAAGGGAAGATGGGCAAAAGATTTTAAGAGGGGATCCTTTTGGAAACTTGAAGTCTATAGCACTGAAAAGAGATTTTGGGGTGGGGGAGCAGCCTTTGCCATCCCCTCCATTGTCATTATTCCCTCCCCCTTAGCTTACCTCAAATAAACATTCAATGTAAATGAAAATAGTGTGCCTGATGTGCCTAGGAGCTCCAGGAAAGTTCTTTGGCTTTCTCATTCAGAAATGACTTAGAATATATCACCTTTTTTGATGCACCTGATCAGGTATCATTTGGGGACCTACAGAGAAAATTCAGAAGAGAATTTAAGAAAGTCCTGTGGTGAACTGAGGGAGACTTTGCTAAGTACCATTCTTTTTCTCCATTGTAACATTGATCAGAAGATATTCTGAGTTTAAAAAGAAAAACCAAAGAACAGTGCATTTATTTTCTAGCTGTTCCCACCAGAACCAAAGTTCAAAGAGGGCAACAAAGTCTTAATTCATTACTGTATTCTGAGCACCGGGTATAGGTTTTGGTGCAGGAGGTGCTGCTGTTGCTTGATGGTATAAATAAAAGAATAACGGAGTTTAAGAAAAGTTATGGCTTGAGTGTTTTACCAGTAACCAGTGCTCAAAACAAGAAGAGAGGATTCCAGGTCTAAAGCAGTGTCCAGACTAACTCTTCCGTAACAAACAAGGGACCAAACGAACTAGAATCAAGTTTGTTCTTTCATCCTCTCATCTCCCTTTTTCTTTCCCTCTGCCCTCTACCTTTCTCTCTCCTTCTCTCTCTTTCTCTCTCTCTTTACACACACACACACACACACACACACAAACACACACATACTTAAGGCCCCTGGAATGCAGTATAAAGAAATTTCAGGGCATATATTTCCTGAAACACACATATGCAAAATAATACATAATACAGCATGCTGAGTAAAAGAGACATTTTTTGTTAGTCCTAGATTGAAGGTTTGAACCCAGGTCTAAGGTAAAACAAATGGGTTAGGTATTCTGATTCTAAAGACAACTGCAGAAATTGGAAACAGACATTCCCTCAAGGCTTGCTAAGTGGTTGCTTAACTGGTTCTCCAACTCCCAAACTTTAGGCCAGTTTCCCTTTTTACATGTCCCTCTCAGACTATGTTAGAGGGTACTGGAGAGGGGTTGGAAGAAAGAAAGAGAGAATCAGCTGCTTAACGTGAGAGTGCTTGGTGTTTTCTTCTCCTCTACTTGGCAGAGTTTGGGGAAGTGTCCCTTAAAAGTGAAGTGAGTGTTTTTGTTATACTCAAAAGCCAAATGAGGGGAGCTGTAAGAGAGCTACCATAAATATCTGCAAGAAAGTGAGACCGCGTTTTATTTTCTATTGGATTGTCCCCTGCTCCCCCCCCCCACCCCAAACATGTACTTTCTGATCTGCCTCTATGCCATTTTGACATGGAGGAAAAGAATTTGAGACAAATGGCAGGGCAGAGAGAGGGACAGGCCCATCTGTGAACCTTTGCACAGTGAGGCTTCAGGAGTTACCAGCTCAAATAAACACTGCAAACCATAGATGGACTTGGTCTGACCTCTTGGTACTTCACTTGGTGAGTAGATCCCAACAGCAAGAGCTTTGGGGTGTACCATAAGGGCAACTGCTGTGGGAGGGTTAGGAGAAGGGAGCCAGGGTGATATCATCTATGTTAGGGATACCTCAGGGTCTTCTGAACAATAGCAGTTAGAGGACAAGGGGGACAAGTTGTTAAACAAGAGTTAGTCTGGTCACTGCTGTAGACCTGGAATCCAGAAATGAAAAGATCCCTTTTACTCAGCATCCTGTATTATATATTATGTTGCTTGTGTGTGTTTATTTTCTATCTCTTCCCACCAGAGCAAGGAGGACATCAAAGACCAGGTGGTCTTACCCAGAGAAGGAAGCATCAATAGCCAAGAGAGAATCACAAACAGGTGGCCAATTACATAAGGTTTCAGCAATCCAAGATTTTTTGTTTTCCTTTTTGTCCCAGATTCTAGAAGCCCTAATATCAAAAGGGATGGCAAGGAGGTGTGAAAAGAGGGTAGTAGGAAGAAACAGGCAAAGAAAGAGAATAAGACTAGACTGGATTTTTAATAACTGAAAGTGACCCAAAAGCTTTGACAGCATCCTGAGTTATTGTGAAGAAAAATTGAGTAGTGCAAAGTTGAAGGCAGTGATGGGAAAAAATAAAAGTGTTTCATGTTTTTTCCCCACAGAGTTCAAACTATAAATAAATGCATTATGAATAAGCAGTATAAGTCTGTTTGGTGTTAATGCTGTGAAGCAACTAAAATAGTGAGATAGAGACTAACTATGAAGATGGGGATGGGCGGGATAACTTAGCAATGGCGGCCTAGGAGGGCCTGCCCACTTGGGTTAAGAACTTCCATGAGGAGAAAAAACCACTCATTCCAACCTCTGGGCCAAAACCATAATTGATACTAAGGTAAGACTGAGAAAAAAGACCAGTGTGGCTGGAGTATGATTAGTGAGGGGAGCTGTGGTAGAAGATACTTCTGGCAAAGTGGGCAGGCGCCAGGTAACAGGAGGCCTTGTAGTCCACTGTAAGATAGTTTGATGGTAACTTTGCCTTCCTCAAAAGATTTTCCAAGCGTTTTCTTGGCCCTAGCTTCTGTGCGGAAGACTCTAGAAATGTTAATCTGATTTTGTTTAATGGATCACACATACCGTATAATTCTAAATAGCTCTGGTCTCTGGGGTAAGAGCTCCTAAGACATTTTATATTTGTTTCCCTATGATCTTATTGCTACTATATCTAGATACGTCTAAAAAATCATTTGTGCTGACAAATCCTTGTCCATCATGTATGTGCACATTCTAATGTAGTTGTAATTGACATCTAGGTTCTGAATGACTTATCTGTTTGCTACAAGATTGAAATGATGAGTCCAAGTGTTGTTATAAATAATTCACATTAATCAAGCAGAGAAAAAAAAGTTTGTCTATTTATTTGCTAGTATATAAAAAATGTGTAGAAAATAATGAAAACATGGCAACTAGATGTTCTGCTCTTTTATACTTGTGGTTTAAACCCTAAAACAGGAAACCTTCAACTTGGACTTAGCTTTAAACTCCAGAGAGAGAAATCTCTGCGAGGAACAAGTATCCTCTCTCATTAGAGGGCAGTTGTTCCCTAACTACGTTAAAGAATGCGCAGGCTGCACGAGACGTGTGCTTGGCCCTCTTGCAGCAATGTTCCTGGCTTCTTCTCTAATATGAATTACAGAGCCCTCAGCACAATCCTTAAACTTCTACCGGCGACACTTATGCAAATAGTCACTCTGAATCCAACCTGATACCTTTTAGTTAATCCTGGAACATTAAGTACTGCAGCTGTCTCATGGAAGAAACAGAAAAAAATTTCTGTTCAGTATGGAAATAACTCTATAAAGCTCATGATAAATGAAGGCTTATGAATAGTATATCAGTTATTGCAGTCATCATTATAGCAGTATATTTCCTTGGGTTCTTATGGGAAATTACTTTCTTTGGCACATTCTTGGGAATTATTTCCTGTGTTCCATTAGCCCTGCGGGATGACATCCTAAAATGACGGATGCAGTTCTATTGTTTTGTTAGAGTGCTCGATAACTGCTCTTAGGGCTCCTTGTTTGAATGCATATTATATTCTCTTTGAATATTATCTGAGAATATGATTCATAGCTTAGTCTTAATGTTTTCAAGAAAAATCACTTAATGAATAAGAAGGAAGCTTGTCCTGGTGGGAAAAGCAATAAGCAACAGAACGGGTAATCTTTGTTCTAGTCCTGATACCACTGCTAACTCTGTGGCCTGTAGCAAGTTACTTCAGCTACAGTGTCTGTTTCTTCATCTATAACTGATTTTAAGATACCCTTCAGTTTACATTTTCTATTATTCTGTTATTTTTCAGTATTTACTATTAACTAGGTAACAAAATCCTGTTGGTGAGACAATGATATAATCAAGTACAAAAGTTAGGGGAAAAAGTTATGGGAAAAGATATAATCAAGTATTCACTATCTAATCTAGTATATTAATAAGAAGTTCTGGTTGCAAGCAATAGAAGTCTACTGACTAAATTAAACAAAAATGGAGGCTATTTCTAAAGATGTCAGGGGCTCTCATAATCATTCGGAGGCTAAGTAAGGTGCCAGACTTGGGAGTGGGGAGGATTCCAGAGAGCTCTGAAGAGGCGAGAAGCGGGTAGCAGAGCCACCATAGCATGTTTGGCCAGGTTTCTGCTGTCATGTTACACTGCTGTGTATGATTGCCAACGAGTCCTTCTGTTGTTGCCTCACTTGCTCAAGTTCAAAGAGTGGGAAGAGAGTGTTCAGTGAGCTGAGGTTAGATCATGTGCCCACCCTCTGGCTGGACTTAGAGATGGGAGCCTGAGAAGGTCATACACAAGAGGGGAAATCATTCCCCAAAAGGAGGTCAGAGTGCTGTTAGGAATCAGATTGGCTAATGACAAATGTCCACTATGGACTAAGTCACAGCGCCTAGAGAAGAAAGTTCAGTGTGTACTGGAATTATTGAGAGACTTTAAGGAAGTGGTGGCTTTTGAAATGGCATTGAAAGATTTGGATAGATAGAAGTTGCAATGAGGTCGATGAAGGGAGATGAAAAATGCTACACCAAAGAAAGAGAGAAACAAAGAAAAACGAATTTAAGTCACCTGAATTCAGTCTGTGGGACTTTCAGTATTGTTCTGAATCAGCTACATCACATCTCTTGGTTCTCAGAGGGGATTTAGTCTCACTCATGGGGAAGAGTGCAGTGTAATGATTGACACAGCCTCTTCTCTAAACCTAGCAAAATTATATATTCTCCTCAAAGATCATTCTCACTCTTCTCCCAAAGGCATTCTGAAAATGCATAGGCACATTCCGCAGGAGACTGAGGAATTTATGGTTTCTCAGTCTTCCCCACCCATTCAGAAGATACATCATGCCCTACATCGGGGGTTCTTAACAAGGGGTCCATGAGCTTGAATTGAAATTCAAAAAAACATTATTCTTGTGGGGACGTGTTGGTACGGGTGTGATATATTTATTAAATAATACACAGTATAATGTGGACTTAGTAAGGGGTCTGTGGTTTTCACCTGACTGGCAAAGGGGTCTGTGGAACAAAAAAGGTTAAGAACCCCTCCTACATGATAAAAACAATAAGCACAAAAAGTATATGTCTAAAAGGTCCAATAAAAGATACCTGAAACTGCATGCTTTTGTTATGGATATCACTTACTATTGATGTCACTAATTTTCTTCCCCCTTTCACCAAGGTTTAATTGATGAAATGGAATAAGGTAGCTTAGATGGTGATATTGCTTATGGTTTCTAGCAACAGAAGCATACTGTCTTTCCACAGGACTGTATGTCCACGCGTGGCAGCAGTAATCCTTCATTAATTGGTTTCAAAGGCTATTAATGACCAATAAGACTTCTGTGACTGGGGTGCTCACATTAATTCTCCTTCCCCTACAACCTACAGCAGTGAAAAACGCGTTGATCTTATTTCGTTTTTCATGGAAAATAAAATCACAGCATCTTTTTATGGTAGGAACCTGAGAACAAGTGAAGACCTACCTGTCTCTTTGTCTCAACAAAATTTCAAATAAACACATTAACTGGCTTCAAAAGCAACATTTTCAAGAATATATACTGGGGGATTCCTCTGTGCTGAGCATGCATATTAGGGGCTCAATAAAAACTGGTTGATTTAATTCAAAATCCATCTGTCAACTGATAGAGAAGTGCTTCTTCATGTTGGCTGTCATGAAATTATATTATTATTGTTTGTGGAAGTCCTGTAAGGTAGAGCTCTCACTTTTCCCCAGAAACAGTAAGAAAAGCAAACAACATTCTAGATAACATGGGTAAACATGAATAAAATGTATTTAGAGTATCCTATCTTGATGATGGGTTTGCAAATCTGTCTACTTTCAGATGTTCAAGTCAGAGAAAAATTGCACAGAAAAAGAAATCCTGTATTTCCTAATAAAAGCACAAATATTAAACTGGAAAAAGTATGTAAGTCTGGATTATTTTTTAAAAGTGTTATGTATTAGCTTAGTGTTCCTTGAGTAGAGAAGGGAGGACAGTGGTTATTGAGTTCCCCAATCTTAAATTTCATTTTTCTTGTTAGATGTCACAATTCATTTAAGTGTAGCTGAGAAAAACAACAAAAGTGCCTTTCCCCCCAATTA
>JAQZBX010001549.1:11000-34367 GCA_029593785.1 Cabassous unicinctus
GGGGGGGGGGGGGGGGGGGCGGGCGGAGAGAGAGTGGGGGCTTTACTTTGGTGAATTTATCATAACAAATGGCCCGGCTCTGAGTTTGTCTAGGTTTGGAACCTGAAGTTTTTGTCAACTCACAAGAATGAATCAATTTCTCAGCGGCAGATTCACATAAACTAAGCTCCCAAGATTGACACCTAAAATTCAGTGCCAATTTATTAATTTCTAATGGGAAATATAGTGGTCACACTAACTGATGACCAGTTTATTCCCTTCCTGTGATGACTGAACATGAGATGTCAAATTATAACCTGAATCTTGCTTGGTGAACATGAGATTAGAACAAAGGGAACTGGTTAAATAAACACTCTTTAACTGTTAATGCATCTCAGGACACAGTCAACTTTACTGGCCTAAGAGCCTTTCTTTCCTCTTTCATATCCCTTTTTATTGTTCATCGTGTGTTAAGTCTAACCATTTAAGGCTCATCTTCCCTTATTTCCCAGTCCTAGGGAAAACGGTAATCCTTCATGAACTGACCTCAGAAGAACTTTATTTTTTAACTTTTTTTTAAACTGTATATCATTTATAAAATAAGGTATGAAGTAAGATTACAAGTACAGTGTTTTAAAAATGTGCTTGGAGGCAGCACATTGAAGTCACAAGCGTTCTGAGAAGGCTGAGAGTTTAACAAAGTTGAGCAATACTGAGTTTATGAAAATGAGAGTTGACTGTTACCCACAGCTATAGAAAGCTAGAAAGGGTGGGTGTGGAAGCACAGGGCAACTTTAGACAGCCATCATTTGGCTCTGTGGAACTACTGTGTCAAAGAAATTAAATTCTGCTGTGTGTTATGTTTGGCTGGTCTCTGGACTGTTGGAAAACTCATATTTAATATACAAATCAAACTTCTTACCTCATGTTCATTTATTTTCATTTCATTCATACTGACCTGTGCAGTAAAGTCCTGTGTGATGTGAAATCAGATGAAGAAAGGATTTCCCAATGTCCATTTTCACATTCCCCACTGCCAGCTCCGCAGGCCCTCCTGGAGCAGCACGCTCTGAGGCCTGTCATCTAGGCCACGATTGATACTTGGGTGCATGGGTATCAATCATTCTGAAGAGTGAGCTAAACTAGATGTAAGCCCAACTTGCCCGGATTCATTTATATTATTCATAAAAATGGTGGCATTCCTTCCACTTAATAAAGCACACTTTAAAAGGATTTTGTCCTTTTGTTCTGATTTAGCTGGTTCCAGTGCAGAGATTTTTTGTAGATGGGATTTTCAGAAGATATTCAAGGAAAAACAGAAAAATGAAAGAGAAGTCTCTTTCTGAGGAGAAACAGGGATGTTCCTGGTTGAAGGAGAATTCCTGACACAGATAAGGAAGAGAGCAATGAGTTCAATTTCTAAGAAGAAAGGCATGAAGAAGGGAACCTGTTTGGGAGGTAAAGTCTCCCAAATGCAGAAAGCGCATATGCTTAGAAGTCACAAAGACCTGTGTTTACATCCCAACCTATCAGTTAGGGGTAGAGTAATGGTGGACAAGTTATTCAGTGCTTTTGCTTTAGTCTCATCAGTAAAGTGAGGGAAGAAGACATCTAAGTCACAGCATTTATCATAACATCAAACAAGCTCACACGAGCAAAGCTCCTGTCAAGGCGCCCAGACCACTGTGGCATTTCACTGCTGGCTTCCTTCTTCTGAACCCATGATGTTTAATTGTAACCAGGTGAAAAAAGAGCGTTTGTGGGATAATAACCTTTTCTTCCTCATTGATTGAAAATTTCTCTTACTTTAATGTGATTGCCCTGGTAAAACCACAGAAGAGCTCTTTCGCGCCTTGTCTGCAGACATCCCTGCCGGCAATCTCTTTCCCTGATTCACTTAGTGTACCTACCCTTGCTGTGATCACCCATGAGGGAGGGAGACGGGTTCAATTCAGCAATGAGGAAAATGTTTCACTGTCCTACAGAGGCGGTAATGGCCCTTCTGCCCTTGGGGAGAGAGATAATAGGGGTTACTGAGTTATTTGGAAGTTTCACCTGTATAGTTTTGTCCTTTCCACTTTTGCCCATTTGTGTTCTTGTTGTTGTTGGTGCACTTCTTAACAGTGGCCAATGCGGGGTCTGGAGATGACTTAGTTACTGTTGTATTGTCATTTGTTTTTTAGATCTTTCAAATGAGTCTGGTGAACTTAGCTTTTTGTTTTTTTAGAATTAAATAACTTCCTGATTTTTTGCATGCTTTGATTATTGTACTCCTTTTTGTAGGACTCTGAATATCATAAGTACAATATTAGAGTGAACTGTCAATTTCACCAAGGAGAATCAAATCTAATCTCACTAAACTTGTTTTTCAAAAGTAAGAGCCAAAGGTATGATTACCTGGGGGCTCAGGGCATGAAATGAGACTAGGAAAAAAAAAGAGTATAAAATAAGGCAGAGTGTTTTCCAACAGGAATAGAGATATATAATTAAAATGATTTTCAACCTACAGACACAGCCTAGATTTGACTATATCTGGGATGGCAAAGGACAATGAAGACCTTGTTTCTTTGACTAACAATGAAAGCATTTGATTAAGAATAATATGTTTTCAGCAGTAATGTCCTAGACTGCAAAGCCAATCACATAGAAGATATTTGAACAGAGAATGGTTAATACCTACCTATAAAGGAGTCTAATTTGGAAAACACTGATCATTTGATATTCAAAGAAAAGGTAGTGATCGCTACAGTTACTATATAGGCCACAAAGAAGTCACTGTATGTTTGTAGTTGAGTTGAAGATATAGAAAATTCTGGTAAAGCTTTCCAACTTGTGCTTAATATATTGAGTGAATCAGAGGTGAGAACTGTTCTAAATCAATAACCGACATTCTGATGTAATTTTTATATAATTTCTCAGGCTGAGATTCAGGAGACCTAATGCAATGTGATTTCTGGGTGAGCCCAGATAACTTGACACCCTCTTCTCTCAAGAGAAAGGATGAACACATGGGAATGAGAAAAGGCTACCCATTTGGGATTCTATTGCTTTTCACATGTTATTTCCCATTCTGCTTGCCTCCTCCACCACGTTCTCACCCCCTGCTATTTCTCTCACCACCAGCATGGCAGAAGGAAAAAAAAGTGGCTATTGGTACATATTGGTGATTAGTGTACATATTCGTACTTTGAGCAAGGTTTTCTATTTTTTTTCATAGTGCAAGAGTGCACATGGAGCAGGGAAATTTTTCTACAGTTCTAGTGGGCCATTTGGCTGGAGGCTGACTGATATCTAGCTGAATTTAGAAAACGTTTTTAGGATGACTTTTTAATGTATGGCTTGATAGATAATTAGGACTTCAATTTCAGAAAGTCACCCTGGCAAGGTGGTTAAGGAATAATCTCTGAGTACAAAATTCTAATTCTACATCATTTTAGTTATGTAACTTTGGGTGGATTTCTTAACTTCTTTGTGCTTCAGTTTCCTAATTTGTAAATAGGGATAATAATAGTGCCTACCTGATACGCTTGTTATGAGAATTGAATATGTTAATAGGTAAAACATTTAGAACATGCCTGGCTCATAATAAGTGCAATTAAGTGTTTGCTATCACACTTCCACAATCCCTTATTTACCATTCTAAAATTGAAAAGATCAAAAGCAAAATTGACACATATTTCATCAAACTCATTTAGTGTCAAGACCTGACCTGAACTGATCTGCAGGGATTTATAGACTTTGTTTATCACACTTAGTGTGAATACTTGTATTTATAATTGAAGAATTATTAATATGTTTGATTAAGAGCTGCTGCTAGACCCCCTGGGATTATTACATAAGATATCTGCAGTGGTTTAAAATCTAAGTCATCCTGAATTCCAAAAGACATCAGACTCTGAGGGTATTGAATAGGACTCGGTTGACCTGGGTTGCTATTATTTCATCTGATAAGATAATAGAGCCAATGTTGCTTTTTTTTGGTGGACACAAAACAAATGGTTTGAAAATGTGGAGGCTTGTCTAACACAGCAGAGTTCTATAACACTGCGCTCCACCAAGGTTCAGGAAAGTATGTTCTGGTTACTCAGATATTCTGATTAGTATATGGTTGATATGTACGTAATATATGTGGACTGTAACTTTTAAAAGACTGCATTAATTATCATCAACCACAAAACTTTACTAAGTATAGCCAGCATTTATTGAGCACTTTCTGTGAGCCAAGCACTGTGCTATGTGATATACATGAATTTTCATTTAATATTCTCAACTCTCTGAAGTGAATTTTATCATTTTCCCATTTTACACATAAATAAATTGAGAGGGCACTTAGCTAGTCAGTGAGACTCAAATCCAAGTCTGTGTACCCTAAAACTCATGCTGTGAAAGATAGATTGTTAATTTTTGATGACTCAGAAATTGTGACCCCTGACATTTTTGTGTTCCAAAGGTATCATTAAAAACACTAATAATAATAATAGATAGCATTTATTTTTTTAAATTTATAGCCTTTACTATATGCCAAACATTGTGCTAAGAGTAGAATCATAATTCAGCTGTGAGCAAGTGCCAGTTAAAAGGAGTTGATTTGGAAGTGGATGTGGCTCAAGTGGTTGGGTTCCCGTTTACCATATGGGAGGCCCCAGGTTCGATTCCCGGGGCCTCCTGGGGAAGGCAAGCCGGCCCCCACGGCACGGTGAGCTGACAGCCTGAACAGCGCGGCAAGCTGGTGCAGCAAGATGATGCACCAAAGGGAGACAAGCAGACAACAAAAAAGGCACAGCAAATGGACACAGTGAGCACAAGCAGCAAGGGGGGGATAAATAAATAAAAATACAATAAATCTTTAAAAAAAAAAAGGAGTTAATTCAAAATGCTTCAACAATTATTGTTTCATTAAATTCATTACTCTATGATGAATGATTTAGGATGCGAGATGAATAAAACACAGATCTTGCTTTTCAGGAGATTATAATCCCAGGTAAAATGATTGCTCTGGGGGATATAATATATCCTTAACTTGTCGCTCTCAATTTAGAGTTAACATTGTATGAGTTCACCAAAAATTTAGAAACCTTGAATCCATATAGTTCTATTATTCCTTGATCCATCCTTTACATTATTATTTCATATGTGTTAAATCTAGCTACATTATAAACCCCACAAAACAATTTTGTAATTTCTGACCTAAACACTTAGAGGTATTATAAAGAGATTAAGTGGAAAATAGTATTTTATATTTACCTGTATACTTATATTTTCAAGTTTCTTCATTCCTTCCTGAAGATCTGAGTTCTCATCAGGTATCATTTCTGTTCAGCATGAAGAATTTTATTTAGCATTTCAGCAGATCTGCTGGTAACAACTTCTCCTGGTTTTCTTTTATTTAAAAATATCATGATATCACTTTAATTCTTGTAGGATATATTTGCTGCATATAGAATTCTGGATTGACACATTTTTTCTTTCAGCATGTTAAAGAAATTATTTCATGCAATTCTGGCCTCCATAAGCTATTTGTGTTTAAATTTAACATATTAATCTTGTTTTTCATTTGTTTCTTCTTGTCTTTGTTCCCGTTTCCCCACTTTCTTCATTTGAATTAAAGTGTATTTTATTATTCTTTCCATCTCTGTTAGTTTGGTAGTTACATACTTAAATTATTCTTTAATGATTAATCTAGAGATTACAGCATGCATCCTTGACTTATTATTATCTATATCAAATTAGAATCTATCTTAAATTGGTACTTTTACTACTTTCTGGATGGACAATGCAAGAATCTTTCAAATATTTTAACTCTATTAACTCTCTCCTTTTGTGCTGTTATTGTGATATGTTTTAGTTTTCATGTATTTAAAATCACACATGATATTATTATTTTTAAACAACTAATATTTATTTAGATTTACTTACATTCTGAACTTTTGGTGCTTTTTCTTTGCTCCTGTATCACAGTGGTTCCATCTGGGATCATTTTCCAATTGAAGAACTCTTACTAGTATTTCTTTTAGTATATGTCTATGATGAATTTTCTCAGTTTTGTCTTTTTGTGTGTGAATTTTTAATTTAATTAAGAAAATTTCCCCTATCTGGCTGCATCATCATCTTTTTGGTGCATCGCTTTGCCACGTGCCTCTCCATGCTGCGCGGGGGTCTTACACCTCTTAACACCACGCAGGTCTGGGACACCCTTTTTCTTTTCTTTTTTTTTTTTTTACCAGGAGATCCTGGGGATCGAACCTGGGTCCTCCATATGGTAAATGGGAGCTCAATTGCTTGAGTCACAGCCTCTTCCCAATTTAATTAATCTTATAATAGCTTTGTTGAGATGTAATTCATATACCATAAAATTGATCCTTTTTAAAGTATGTGATTCAGTGGTTTTTAAGTATGTTCGGTCTTGTGTAACGGTCACCACTATTTGATTTTAAAATATTTTCAGGATCCCCAAAAGAAATCCTGAACCCATTATCAGTAAGTCCCCATTCCCACCAGTCCATAGTGGCCAGTAATCTACTTTCTGTCTTTATAAATTTACTATATTATGAACATTTCACCTAAATGGAATAATAGGAAATGTGACTTTTTGTCTGGCTTCTTTTACTTAGTATGATATTTTCAAGGTTTATCCATAATGTAGCACCTATAAACACTTCATTCCTTTTTATTGTCAAATTGTATTCCATTGCATGGATGTACCACATTTTGTTTGTCCATTCATCAGCTGAAGTATATTTGGATTGTTTCTACCTTTTGGCAACTGTGAATAATGCTGCTTATGAATATTACGAACACGTTTTTGTGTTGTCGGTTCTCTTGGATATATGCTTAAGAGTGGAATTGCTGGGTCATATGATAATTCTATATTTAATTTTTTAGGAACTGCAAAACATTTTTTCCAAAGAGGCTGCATAATTTTACAACCCCATCAGGAATGTATACGGATTCCATTCTCTGCATATCCTTGTCAGCTCTTGATATTGTATGTCTTTATTTTAGCCATCCAAATGGGTATGAGGTGGTATCTCATGGTGGCTTTTATTTGTATTTCCCTAATGACTAATGATGTTGAACATCTTTTCAGGTACTTATTGGTTATTTGTGTATTTTCTTTAGAAATGTCTATTCAAATCCTTTGCCCATTTTTAAATTGGATTGTCTTTTTATTGTTGCAAGTTATTTATGTATTCTGGGTACAAATTCATTATCAGATATATGATTTGCAAATATTTTCTCTTATTCATTAGGTTATCTTTCCACATTCTTGATGGTGCCCTTTTAAGCACAAAAATCAGGTCCAATATATCTATTTTTCTTTTGGTTGCTTTTGCTTTGGGTATCATATCTAAGAAACCATTGTCTAATCCAAGGTCTCAAAGATTTACATCTATGCTTTCTTCTAAGAGTTTTACGGTTTTAACTCTTATGTTTTAGTCTGCATTCTATTTTGAGTTGATTTTTGCATATGGTGTGAAAAAAGTGTCCAACTTTATTCTTTTGCAAGGGACTATGAGGTTGTCCCAGCACCATTTGTTGAAAAGACAATTCTTTCTCCATTAACTTTTCTTGGCACCTGTATTAGTCAGCCAAAGGGGTGCTGATGCAAAGTACCGGAAATCTGTTGGCTTTTATAAAGGGTATTTATTTGAGGTAGAAGCTTACTGTTTCTGAGCCATAAAGTGTAAGTTACTTCCCTCACCAAAGTCTGTTGCCACATGTTGGAGCAAGATGGCTGCCAACATCTACAAAGATTCAGGCTTCCTCTTCCCCTTAAGGCTCCATGGTCCCAACTTCTTCCAATATCAGCTGTAGGCTGGGATAAGTCTCTTCTCTCTCCCAGGGATCTTTTCTCTCCAGGCTCAGCTGCTCTGCTCTCTCCACAAGGCCAGCTATAAACTATCAGGTGAACAGCTTGTCTGTCTTCCGGGGGCCTCTGCCATGTCTAATGGAGCCTTCTCTCTTTCCTCATGTATCTGCTTCTCTGTGTGTTTACTTCCCAGGGTTCCAATATCATAACTCTGTCTCCTCTGCCTTGTCATTTTCTCTGTGAGTTCCCACCCACCAAGGGACCAGGGACTCAATGTCTTACTGATGTGGCCCAATCAAAACCCTAATCATAATTTAATCAAATAAAAGTGAAACCTCTGAATCCAATACAATCTAATATGCACATTGGAACAGACCAGTTTACAAACATAATCCAATATCTATTTTTGGAATTCATAAATAATGCCAAACTGCTACAGCACCCTTGTCAAAAATCAATTGATCAGGAAGATGGCATCGGAGTAAGCAGGTAGGGCTCAACTCTCCCACAAAAACAGCAGAGAAAGGGCTAAAAGCTGTCTGAGGGACCCTTTGGGGATCAGCAGACTAGGACAGTACTGCACAACTCCCAGGAGGTTGAGGGTCAGACAGATGAAGAACCTGAAACAGCAAACATGAGTTACTAAACCCCCTCAGTGGCAGAGAAGAGCTCCTATGCCCCACTCTCAAGACATTAAGCCTGGGTAAGACCCCTGGCTCACTGTAGTTGACTGCTAGGGTAACAGACGTCTTCCTCCCTGTCAGCTGTTACAACAGAAGACGAAGGTGAGTTGGAGTGTTTCTCTTCAGTGAATTCAGCCATCAGAGCCCACTTTAAATCTTGGCTCTGGCCAGACCAGAAACACGGGAAAGTGGAGATTATTCTGCATGATCTTGCAATGACGGATATAGGCCATTATAAATTTTGTCAAAACCTATAAAAGTATATGGTGCAAAATGTAAACCATAATGTAAACCATTGACTATGATTAGTAGCACTGTTTCGATAATTGTTCATTAATTGTAACAAATGTATCATACTCATGTAAGACGTTATTAATAGGGGAAAATATGACATGGGAAGGGGGTGGGGTATATGGGAACCCCTATATTTTCTATGTGACATTTCTGTACCCTAAAGCTTCTTTGGAAATTAAATGAAGAAAATTAGACACTGGGAAAACATATAGAAGAAATTGTCACAGTACATAAAATATAACAAATCTTATGGTGATGAAAAACACAATGAAAAATTTTTTTAGTTTTTATTTTTGTATTTTATTTGTTATTTATTATTATTATTTAATTTGTTATTATTATTATTTATTTATTTTTGGCCTTGATTTGAAGGAGATTTTGGATTAATGAAGGGTTGCAATTGTGGCAGGGGAGGATCACTGGTGCAGGGGGGGGGTGTGGGGAGGGGTGCACCTGGAATATTCCTTTATGGAATATGAGTATGTTCAAGTGGTCATAGAGTGTTGTCGTGCTGGGTGGAGACCCACACAATAACCAAAAGAATATTGAATTCCCATCCTGGGAAGTCCTGTTACATTCTCTAATAGAGTAGCAAGAATTCCTGGAGTACATGGGCAGTGCCTAGCAAAGGAGGGCAGATGAATATGCTAGGCCCTTAGTATTAATGGCTGGGCTTATGAACCTTGTTCTTGTGAAATTGAAACTTAGTCTGGTATTATTTATTGCCCAAGAGTTATCTCCTGAAAGCCTCCTTGTTGCTCAAATGTGGCCTCTCTCTAAGCCAAACTCAGCATATAAACTCACTACCTTCCCACCAGCATGGGACATGACTCCCAGGGATGAGCTTCCCTGGCACCAAGGGATTATTACCAAGCACCAATTAGTGATGCATTTGGAAAACAGACTTTGACCAAAAGTTAAATGAAAGTGACTTTTTATGGCTAAGAGATTTCAACCTGAGTCAGGAGGTCATTCCAGAGGTTATGCTTACCCATGTCTCAGGAGGATCTCATTGACTGCCACAGTAAACAGTGTCTCAAGCAGGGGTGAGGACTCTAGAGACATGTAGACACTATAAGCAGGGCAGACAATCTCAGGAATTCAACACCCTGTCAGTGGGCCTTACCTTGGAATATATGTTCCCTAATGTAACAGAGTTAGAATCATTTATAATTTCTCTACAAATGGCACTTCTGCCCCTTTTATTTGAACCTATATTTAGCACTATACTTGTTAAATATATGTTTCAGAGACTTAAATCTTCACTCTTTTCATATGCCGGTTGAACTCTGAATCTAGGCAGAGTTGCAACACCTACTCTCCAATTCATTGCCCTCACCCAGGAAAACTAACAAAAGGATGATGATGGACAATGCCCATCCCAAAAAATAGAGAGTATCTACATCTGCAAGCAAGACATTCCATCCATTATCCCCATAGGATCAAAGTTCTCTCTCAATTGGAGGCAGAGTGGGCATCACTATGCTAATATCCCCAAGACTGAGGAATGAACAAACAAAAGAAGGGGATGCAACTATGGATTAGAGTAGTCATTATTATTCTAACAATGGAAGAACTTGTAACATTGCTATAAAGACACTTGTCCCCAGAGGTTCTGAGGGGAGGAAGAGGGAAGAATAGGTGCAACATAGGGCATTTTGGAGACATTGGAATTGCTCTGCATGACATTGCAGTGACATTTACAGGACATAATGCATTTTGTCAAAACCTATAAAATTTTGTGGTGCAAAATGTAAACTATAATGTAAACTGTAGACCATGGTTAGTAGCAATGGTTCAATATGTGTTCATCAATTGTAACAAATATACCACACTAATGAAAGATGTTGTTAACGGGGAAAGTGGGGGTGGGTGGGTGGAGAGGGTGGAGCATATGGGAATCTCTCTATATTTTCAATGTAGTATTTTGTAATCTAAAGATTCTTTAAAAATAAAGCATTTCTATTAAAAACAAACTGTAGAGCACAAAGTGTAAGCCATAATATAATGTAAACTATAGTATTTGTTTAATATCAATGCTTCAATATTGGTTCATCACTTGTAACAAAGGTACCACACTAATGTAAGCTGTTACTGTAGCAGTTTGGCAGTTTGATATAGTTATGAATTCCAAAAATAGATATTGGATTATGCTTGTAAACTGGTCTGTTAATCTGGGCATGTTTAAGTTATGATTAGGGCGTTGACTGGGCCATGTCACTAGGGCGTTGAGCCCCACCTCTTGGTGGATGGGGTCTTAAAGATAAAAAGACATGGCAAAGGACAGAGTTGGAGTAGTTTTGAGTTGGAGTTCTGATGTTGGAATCTTGAGCTGGAGCCCTGAGAAGTAAGACGGCTTCGTCATAAGGAAGAAGAGAAGGCCCTGGGAAAAGAGACGAGACATTCGCCTGAGAGTCTACAGCTGGCCTTGTGGAGAGAGACAAAGCCTAGAGAGCCTCATAGTCTACAGCTGACCTTGTGGAGAAAACAAAGGAGCTGAGCCCGGAGAGAAATGGAGCCCTGGGAAGAGAGGAACCCAAGAACCCTGAACCCTGGCAAACATCGGCAGTTGTCTAACACGTGGCAATGGACTTTGGTGAGAGAAGAAATTTATGCTTTATGGCCTGGTAACTGTGGACTTCTACCCCAAATAAATACCCTTTATAAAAACCAACCGATTTCTGGTATTTTGCATCAGCACCCCTTTGGCTGACTAATACAGTTACTAACCTGGAAAACTGTGTGAGTGGTTGTATGGGGGTTATATGTGAATTCTCTATACTTTTGGTGTAATTTTTCTGTAAATCTAAAAATTCTCTAAAAATAAAGTTTACTATTACAAAAAAAACAAAAGAAACACCTCCATGGAAAGGTTTGTGGACATAGCTCTCTATTGGCCAGTCAGGAAATTGCAAGGAGAAAAACTGCTTTTAGGTCTTTCTTTAGCCACATTAGTGAGTCCTTATCTCAGTTTTGATAACGTAAGCTGGGCAATTTTAAAGACTTTGAATAAGTTGAACCAAAAACCAAAGAAGAGATGTGAAAAGAGAAACACTAGACAAGAGAAAGAAATTGACCATTAGAGTAAATTTCACCAATATATTCAGATGCCTAGACATCAGCAAAAACTTACATGCCACACTAAGAAAAAGGAAGAGGTGGCCCAGCCAAAGGAACAAACCAAATATCCTGATGAGATACAGGATTTAAGACAACTAATCAATGATAATCACACAAATCACCTAAATCAGTTCAAAGAATTGAAGAAATATATGGCTAAAGAGCTAAAGGATATTAAGACACTGAGTGAGCATAAAGAACAATTTGAGCCTGCAAAGAAAAGTAACAGAGCTTATGGGAATGAAGGACATAATAGATGAGATTAAAAATACATTAGAGGCACATAACAGCAGATTTGACTTGCTCAAAGACAGAATTAGTGGTTTTGAGGGCAGAACACTCAAACTGGAAAAGACAAAAGAACAGAAAGAAAAAAGAATGGAAAAAAATGGAACAGGGTCACAAGGAATTGAATGACAATGCAAAATGCACAAACATATGTGTTATCGGTATCCCAGAAGGAGAAGAGAATGGAAAAGGGACAGACAGAATATTTGAGGAAACAATGACCCAAAATTTTCCAACCCTTATGAAAGACATAAGTATCAATATCTAAGAAAGACAAACAGAGCAAATCCAAATAGACCTACTCTTAGACACTTACTATTTAGAATGGCAAATATCAGAGATAAAGAGAGGATTCTGAAAGAAGCAGGGGAAAAGCAAAGCAACACATACAATGGAAACTCAATAAGATTAAATGCCAACCTCTCAACAGAAAACGTGGATGCAAGAAGAAAGTGGCAGGATGTATTTAAGGTAGTGAAAGAGAAAAACTGCCAGCCAAGAATTCTGTATTCTGCAAAACTGCCCTCCAAAAATGAGGGTGGGTTTAAAGTCTTCACAAACAAAAATTGGGAGACTATGTTACCAAAAGACCAGATTTACAAAGGATACTAAAGCGAGTGCTGTAGCCTGAAAGGAAAAAATGAAGGCAAGAGACTTGGAGAAGAATGTAGAAATGAAAATTATTGGCAAGGAACTTAAAGGGTAAAAAGGTAGACAATAGTAAGATATGATAATGGAAAGCCAAAAGACAAAATGGATGAAGTAAGTAATGTGTTTACAGTAATAACATTGAATGTTAATGACTTGAACTCCTGAATCAAAAGACATAGACTGATAGAATGGATTTTTAAAAAATTGAGCCATTTTTACTATCTACAAGAGACTCACCTCAGACATAAGGACACAACTGAGTTTAATGTGAAAGGTTGGAAAAAGGTACTCCACACAAATAACAACCAAAAAAGAGCTGGAGTGGTGATACTAATATCAGACAACAACAACAACAAAAAAAATTGTAAATGCAAAACTGTTATAAGTGATGAGAAAGTCATTATATATTAATTTTTTTAAAAAAAGCAATTCACCAAGAAGAGATAATTAAATAAATATTTATGCGCCTAACTTGGTTCCCCAAGATACATGAGGCACACACTGGCAAAACTGAAGGAAGAAATAAATGTCTCTACAATAATAGTTAGAGACTTCAATACCTCACTCTCATTATTGGGTAGAACATCTGTACAGAGGATAAGTAAAGAAACAGAGAGCTTGAATAATATGATAAATGAACTAGACCTAATAGATATTTATAGAGCAGTACACCCCAAAACAGCAGGATATACATTACTTTCAAGCACTCATGGATCCTTTTCCAGGATAGACCATATGTTGTGTCACAAGACAGGTCTCAATAAATTTACAAAGAATGAAATTACATGAATAACTTTCCCTAATCATAACAGAATGAAGCTGGAGATCAATAATGGATGGAGAAAGGGAAAATTCATAAATATATGGAGATTAAACAACACACTCTTAAGTAATCAATGAGTCAAAGAATAAATTGCAAGAGAATTCAGTAAATAACTTGAGATGAAAGAAAACAAGAGCAAAACATATAAAAACCTATGGAAAGCACAAAGGCAGTGCTGAGAGGGAAATTTATAACCCTTGATGCTTAGATTAAAAAAGAAGAAAGAGCTATAATTGAAGATCTAACTGCACATTTTGAAGAACTAGTAAAAGAACAGAAAACAGATACTAAAGATCAGATCAGAAATAAATGAAATTGAGAACAACAACAACAACAAAAAATAGAATTAACAAATCCAAAATTTGGTTCTTTGAGAAGATCAATAAAATTGACAAACCCTTAGCTAGACTGACAAAGAAAAAAAGAGAGAAGATGCAAATAAATAAAATCAGAAATGAGAGGGGAAACATTACCATTGACCATGCAGAAATAAGAGAGTTCATAAGAAGTTATGAATAAATGCGCACCAAAAAAACTAGACAATATAGATGAGATGGATAAATTCCTTGAAACACACAAACAACACACAATGACCCTAGAAGACATAGAAGACCTCAACAAACCTGTCACAAGCAAAGCGATTGAAACAGTCATAAAAAAAAAAAAACCTCCCAATGATGAAAAGCTCAGGACCAGATAGCTTCACAGGTGAATTCTACCAATCATTCAAAGATGATCTAATACCAATCTTGCTCAAACTCTTCCAAAAAGTTGAATAGGAAAGATCACTACCAAACTCATTCTATGAAGCCAACATTATCCAAATACCAAAACAGATAAAGATACTACAAAAAATAAAATAAAATTGCAGACCAATATCTCTAATGAATATAGATGCAAATATCCTCAACATAATAATTGCAAACCAAATCCAAAAGCACACTAGAAGAATTATACACCACGATCCAGTGGGTTTTATCTATAAGATTTTCTACATAAGAAAATCAATCAGTGTAATATACCACGTTAATAAATTGAAGAAGAAAAATCACATGATCCTCTTGAATGACACAGAAATGGTGTTTGACAAAATACAGCATACTTTCTTGATTAAAAAACCCAAAACACTCCAACAGACAGGAATAGAAGGAAGCTTTCTAAATATGGTAAAGTGCATATATAAGAAACCTACAGCTAGCATTGTACTCAGTGGTGAAAGACTGAAAGCTTTCCCAGTGAGATTAGGGACAAGAAAAGGAAGCCCACTGTCAACATTTTTATTCAATATTGTGCTGGAAGTTCTAGCTGGAGCAATTAGGATAGATAAAGAAATAAAAGGTAACAAAGTAGGAAAGGAAGTAAAACTTTTGCTGTTCACAGATGATATGATTCTATATCTAGAAAATCCTGAAAAATCCACACTAAAGTTACTAGAACTAATAGATGAGTTCAGAAAAGTGGCAGGATACAAGATTAATACACAAAAATCAATAGCATTTCTATATAATACTGATAAGCAATCTGAAGAGGAAATCAATTTTAAAAATTACATTTATAATAGCAACGAGAAGAATCAAATATTTAGGAATAAACTTAACCAAGGACATAAAGGACCTGTACTCAGAACACTACACAACATTGCTAAAAAAAAGTAAAGAAGAAGAATACCTAAATAAATGGCCCAGAAGACTAAATATTATTAGATGTCAATTCTACAGAAACTGATTTATGGATTCAACACAATCCCAATAAAAATCCCAAAAGTCTATTTTGCAGAAATGGAAAAACCAATTATCAAGCTTATTTGGAAGGTTAAGGGGCACTGAATAGCTAAAAATGCCTTAAAAGTGAGGAATGAAGTTGGAGGAATATCACTTCTTTGAAGTATATTATTAGCTACAATGGTAAAAAGTAGCATGGTACTGGAATAAAGACAGACAGAATGGGAAGCAGGTGTAGCTCAGTGGTTGAGTGCCTGCTTCCCATGTATAAGGTTCTGGGTTCAATCCCCAGTACCTCAAAAACAACAACAACAACACTGACCAATAGAACCAAATCAAGAACTCAGAAATAGATCCTCACATCTATGGTCAAGTGATTTTTGATAAGGCTGTCAATACATTCCAGCTGGGCCAGAACAGTCTATTCAACAAATAGTGTGAACAGAACTGGATATCCATATCCAAAAGAAAGAAAGAGGACCCCTATCTCATAACTTATAGAAAAATTAACTCAAAATGGATCAAACACCTAAATATAAAAGCCAGGACCATAAAACTCCTAGAAGAAAATGTAGGGAAACATCTTTAAGATCTTGTGGTAGGCTGTAGTTTCTTAAACCTTACACACAAAGTATGAGCAACTAAAGGAAAAAATAGATAAATGGGACTTCCTCAAAATTAAACAATTTTGTACCTCAAAGGACTTTTTTAAAAGGGTGAAAAGGCAGCCAATGCAATGGGAGAAAGTATTTGGAAATCACGTATCTCATAAAGGTTTAATATCCATGATATATAAAGAGATGCTATAACTCAACAATAAAAAGACAAATGACCTGATTAAAAAATGGGCAAAAGACTTAAATAGACAATTGTCCATAGAAGAAATACAAATGTCTAAGAAACACATGAAAAAATGCTCAACATCACTAGTGATTAGGGAAATGCAAACCAAAACTGCAATGAGCTATTATTATTTTATACCCATTAGAATGCCTACTATTAAAAAGTGAGAAAAGCACAAGTGTTGGAGAAGATGTGAAGAGATAGGAATACTTATTGACTGTTGGTGGGAATGTAGAATGGCACAGCCATTGTGGAGGACTATTAGACAGTTCTTAAGGATTGAATATAGACTTGCCATGTGACCTGGCAATAGCACTACTAGATATATATCCAGAAGAACTGAGAGCAGTGACATGAACAGACATTTACACACCGATGTTCATAGTGGCATTACTCACAATTGCCAGAATTTGGAAACAACCCAGGTGTCCATCAACCAATGAATGGATAAACAAATTGTGGTGTGTACATGATGGAATATTATGTAGCAGTAAGAAGAAAATGAAGTCTTGCAACATTTGACAACATGGAAGTACCTGGAGAACATTATGTTGAGTAAAGCAAGCCAGACACAAAAGGACAAATACTGTATGATTGTGCTATTATGAACTAAATATATTGTGTAAACTCATGCAATTAATAGTTATAAAATAGAATGAGGGTAGAGAATGGAAAGCTGAGGGTTAATTGGTGGAGAATTCTTTAAAAAAAGGTTGTTTGTAAATCTTTGGATAGGAATAGAAATGGTGAAAGTACATCATAGTGCTTGGAAACTAGGAAAACTATTATATGGATATGACAGTGGTTGAAGGGCAAGTCTAAGGACATGTATGTTACTGGAAGGAAAGCTAAAAAAGTGTATCATGGTACTGTATAACAAAGTGAAACCTCATGTGAAATACAAGTATGGGTATTATTGCATATATAAGACTGTTTATACAAAATATAAACACAAATAAACTATAGAGATGGAAACAGATTAGCAGCTATGTATGGCAGTGGAAGCACAGAGAAATTGACAGGTGATGAGTTTTTTTTTGTTTGTTTGTGTTTGTGTTTTTTGTTTTTTATTATTATTGAAATAATGAAAATGCTTTAATAATGATTGCAGTGATGAATGCACAACTATGAAATTACACCAAATACCACTGATTGTACACTTTGGATCGACTTACACTTTATTAATGTATCAAATAATATTGACTTGTTACAAAAATACTGATTAGTTACAAAAAAGAATCTATTGCATCCATACTATCTGAAAAAAAATAAAAATGATAAAAAATATAAGGGTCTTTTTCTGGACTCTCAATTCTATTCCATTGATTTATATGTGTGTCCTATATAAGTACCACACCATGTTGATTACTGAAGGTTTGTAGAAAGTTTTGAATGCAGGAAGTGTGTGCCTTCCAACTTTGTCCTTTTACAAGATTGTTTTGGCTAAGGTTTTGTTTTTATATCACATATGAAAGACATTTTCTCTGGGTATAAAAATTATACACTGGCAGTCATTTTTCCTATGATAACTCTAACATTTTTTCTCTTTGTTTTTGTTTTTTCTGCTTTTACTATGATGTGTCTAGATGTGGTTTTGCTTGTGTTTATTCTGCTTGGCATTCATAGAACTATTTGGATGTATGGCTTGATTTATTTAATTAGTTTTGGAAAATTATATGCCAGGATTCTTCAAATATTTCTTCTATACATTCTCTCTCTCTCATTTTCTGTTGGGACTTCTGTGGATTTTCTCTCCTTTTTTCTTCTGAGTTTTCATCGGATATGATTTAATTATTCTCTTCCCATTCACTAATCTGGTCTTCTGCTTTGTCATATCTGTTATTAAATCCATGTATTGGATTCTTAACTTCAGTATTGTCTTTTTCAGTTCTAAAATTTCCACTTTATTCTTTTTAATAGATTGCTATTTTCTTGTAAATTCTCCATTATTTTTTCTATTTTCATGAATATATTAGTCATAGTTAATTTGAAGTCTTTAGTGATAACTCCAATATCTGGAATCTCCTTTACTTCTGTTTCTATTCTTTATTTTTTCTTAGTTTTTCATTATTTGTACCTTTTCTTGCCTTATCTATTAATATTTGATGGAATATTTGGCATCCTGTGTGAAATCTTCCCACAAAGAGAATTTATTTCCATTTTGGGTAATAGATGTATGGCAAATTACCTTGATCTAGTCAAAAGTGATTCTTTTGGGGCTGGTCTGGTTCTAATTTGTCCTCATTCCTGGAGCATAGCCCTAGCTTCTAAGACATGGTCTTTCTAAGGTCTCAGTTGAAATCATTGGGGTGTTTCTCAGATTCTCTATAGTTTTGTAGCCCTGAACTCTAATCTACATCTCCTCAGTACTGCCATACTGCTAAAATCTTTGCCCAACTCTCTAGCATCCCACTACTTTCTGCTAGGTTTCTGGGAGTCTTGCTTTGTGTATGCAGTTTTGAAGTTAGCAAATTCTTTGCAGGGAAATTGCATGAGAATTTCAGGCTCATGTTTTGTATTTCTCTCTTCTTCCTCAAGTGTTGACCTCACAGGCTACTCTCAACTCCAAACTCTGTCTCTTCATCACAGTGACAATGCCATAGCCAGGTTTGGCCTCTTCCTTTCTACCACAATAAGCAAATGGCTCGAGGGAAAACACAGGGCAGAGACCCAATTCAGGTGCTCTCCTTCTCCACAGGACTGCTGTTTTTCAATTCCCACCTGCCCTAAGTGTTCTCTGATATCCTCAAACAGTTGTTTTTTTTCATTTCATACTTGATTTGGGTAAGAGGGTTAGTTTGATGAAAGCCCTTCTATCATAGCTGCAAGTGGCTTTTCCCAGCTTTCTTTTTGAAAAATATTGAAGGAAATCCCTACTTTGAGCTGCAACATAATTCTGTCATATCAGTGAGTAATACCTCATAAAAAATCAGACACTTTCATGGTGCTATTATTTGGGGTTTTTTTTGTGACCAAATACTTGGCATCAAATAAATCCTACAAAGAGCCCCCCCTCCCAATTATAAAGCAGAGATATAGTAATAACATAAGGATATGATAATTTAAAATTGTAAAAACAGGCTTGATTTACTTGTGCTATACGTAAAGGACCTCAACATATGTGATATGTAATAAGCTAAAGAAAAATCTTAATTTTTTTCAATATTTTGACCCATTGTTAATATGCCAGCTATCATTAGCTTTTAGTTCGCTATATTTTTCTTTGTCTTAGAATATAAAAAATATTTTCAGGAATGACAATTTGGGTAACCCAATTCTCTTTAAACCATCTCTAAAAAGTTTGAACTACTTGCTACATTTTCTCTGAGTAACTTTTCTTGAGAATCAATGGAACCCTTCTATTGTTCTTAGTTCTATTAAAAATATAGTAGAAACATAATTATTTATTGACATTGCTGTTGATAATGATCAGGATGTTTTTTCACTAAATTTCATCATTATTTTCAAAGTAATAATTGACAAAGTAATTCTTTCTTTACTTTTCCCTAGTTTTTGCAAGATGTAACATAACTAACAAATATCCAACGAGGAAATAATCATTTCTATATACTCAGTGTCACCGATACTCCGGCAATTATCAAAAGCCTTGACATTTTATGATGATCCACACAAATGATTTCCTTGCAAATACAACATTTAGCTTGATTTTTATAGAATTGTAGAAATAGATATGACACCTTACAGATTATATATAAATGCTAATTGTAAGAAACAATTTAAGATTTTGGAATAAGCGACGAGATATCACTGTAAATACATTCAATGGAATGCGAGAACTTTTAGAAATTATCTGAGCCTATAAAGATTATATAACTTTGTCTTTAAGCTATTTTACAACTCTGTTCAACAGCAACTCTGATAACAATGCAAATACAAATAATTCTTGTCAATAGACATGCCAAGATATTTTGTCTAGTGGACGGAAAACAGTCTCTCCCCCACCCCATGCCCCCAAAGGCAGTTTTGTGTCTATTTGCAAATTCATTTCAATATTCCTGATCCATAATTTTGTGTGTTCTCCAAGGTATCCTTTGAATCTGTTGTAATATATTACTGGGTCTCTTATTTAATTAATCAGTAAATAACATCATTAACATGTGTTTATTTTATATTTATATGAGAGTCATGATTGATTTTACCTTCTTTTGAAAATTATCATCTAAAATAATACTTTCTTGGACTTGATCATTTGTGGAAACTTTTGAGGAAGAGATAAATTCAGGTATGCATGGAATTTAGGCAGATTTCAGTGAATGGAATGATAGTGCATGAAAGTAAGAAAAGCAAGATCCTGCTTTCTTCTCTAATAGACCCACTCAACATAGGAAAAGGTCCATAAGATTATAGAGATTGCTCAGGGTTTTATTTTGTTTTAATAGTACTTACAAAAAAACTTTAAAAAAGTTAATACTCAATATTTTAAACATAATTCCTTGTTTTACTCTTTATTTCACAGTCTGCATGTTGGTTCAATAACTGAACCTGCTTTTCTGATCAACTATGAATATAAAGATATTGTAATAGCTAGGAGCATGGACAACTATATATTTGCAAGTCATTCAGATGCAGTACACTCTCTTAGGCCACTTTCAAAAAAGATCTCTTTTTCAGTTCTGCATCCCTCCCCCCAGAGCAGAAATACATGGAGTGACTTCCCCATCATGGCTAGATGTCCAGAATCCTATCTGTCCCATTGTGGGCTTAGAGGGGGTTTTCTTCCACGGGATATTCAGATTGGGCAGTAAAATCTTATAAACCATCAGGCATTATCCCTGCCCCAAATCAACAGGTGAAGCATGGGTCCTGATCACGTCTTTTCTTGTTGCTGCTTAGAGAATCAACTGGTGCAGTGATATTGGCACTGTAGTAAAGGCAGTCCTCCTTAATTAGGTCCACCCACTTGTTTCTTCCAAGGCATTAAGCCCCTTTGGCCTTCTTGGGTTCTGGGGTGGTTTGAAGCTGTATGTACCCCAGAAAGAACATGTTCTTAATGTAATCCATTCCTGTGGGTATGAACCCATTGTAAGTAGGAACTTTTGATGAGGTTCCTGCTGTTCACGTGTTGCCCAGCCCAGTCAGGATGGGTCTTAATCCTATTACAGGAATAATAATAGAAGCAAGACAAGAGAGAAAGCCATGGAAGAAAGAAGTTGAAAGAATGAAACCCAGAAGAGGAGGGAGAGACCACAGACACTGCCATGTGCCTTGCCATGTGGCAGAGGAGCCAAGGATCGCCAACAGCAGGTTTTCGGGAAGAAAGCATGGCCTTGATTTGGGTATTTTCCTGGCCTCAAACTGTAAGCTAATAAATTCCCATTGTTTAAGCCAACCCATTTCATGGTATCTGCCATGAGCAGCCTAGAAAACTAAAACAGGCTCCCAAGCTCCTGGGGCTCATTTTGGTAATCCCCTTTCATTTACTCCTCTTTTTTTTTTTTTTCCTTTACTCTTCCTAATTACCTTTAAGCCAGGGGCCAGGAAGAAATCTATTCCTCTCTATTCAGACTTCTCTCGGATACATTCTCTTTTTCCTCAAATTCAGGTCTTCTGCTTTCTTCAAAATAGATATTGCTGGTTCATTACCCCTAGAGGCTAAAACATTAACAACCAAAATATTAGTTCATTTTCTAAATATTCAAACTCTACCTCTAGGTGATGAAAACACTTGCATTCTATCACTCTTTGCATGAAAGAAAGGAAAAAATAACAGTTTTAAGTTTGCATATTATGCCATAAAATTGGTGTCTTGTTCCAGAAAAGCACATTATTGGGAGGCTTTAGGATGCAGAAAAATAGATATTGGAGCTGAAAAGCAACTCTCATTACCTTTTCTGAGTTCCAGAATGCAGAAGAAATACTGTACTAGTCTAGAGTCCCTTATACAAACCACTTAAGGTCTTATTTTAGAATGAGAACATGTGTATATACCATACATTATGTAACTTCTCCAGAGGGGTCTGGAGCAGCATTACTTAGTCAAAAACATTAATTTTTTTTTTTTTTTTGCCACAAACATATGAATATTTAGGCTCTGTAGAATAAACAAAGACTTTAAATAGCCTCCCGTCAATTCAAATCAGTTTTTGCTACTGAATGATTTCAGGTCAGATTGTATTTTGCTGCCAAATTAATTTTTTAACAAAAACACTTGATTTTTAGAGATTTCTAGATTTTGGAATTGTGAATAAGAGCTATTTGGGGCTTATATTTCCTCAATTTTAAGATGCCATCAATTGTAAAATGCACTACGCATATATCGATAATTTTGAAAGTCAAAAAATACATGTTCCATTTAGTATTCATTCATGTGTTTTCACCTTTTAAAGTAGCTCTTAATTGCATATATCTATTTCATTACTGTTGGCAGTGAACATGGCATTCAACGTACAATGGGTTTCTTTGGTAATTAGTTGAAAGTTCTTTTGCAGGGTAGCACATGGCTAGTTGTTAAAAAATTTTCATATATATTAGAAAAATGTTTATTCTGAGTGGTTGTACATACATATATAAATACATACAGTCATGTATGTGTATGCATGTGTGTATATAAATATATTCATACATACTCACTGTATCAGTTAGGGTTTTTCAGAGGAACAGGACAGACAATATATATATGTGTGTGTGTGTGTGTATGAGTTTTAAAGATTTATTATAAAGAATTATCTCATGAGATTATGGGACTGACAAGTCAAAATATGGTAGGGTAGACTGGAAGCTGGAAATTCTGGTAAGAGTGATGTTGAAGTCTTGAGTACAAATTCCTTAGGCTGGAAACTCAGGAAGGAATAGAAGGCATAGCCTTGAGACAGAATTCCTCTGATCTCTGGAACTCTGTTTTCACTCTTAAGACCTCCAGCTGATTAGATGAGGCCCACCCACATTATTGGGTGTGGTAGATCAGATTATGTACCCCAGAAAAACATGTTCTTAGTCTTAATCCATTCCTGTAGGTATGAACCCATTGAAAAACAGGACCCTTTGAAGATGATGTTTTTAGTTAAGTTGTGACCAACTGAATCAGGTTGGGTTTTACTCCAGATTACTAGACTCCTTCATGAGCAGAATGAAATCTAGATAAAGGGAGAGAAAACCACTTGGAGGAGCAGCTGGCAGTCAATGGACTCTGGAAAA
>JAQZBX010001549.1:34467-81790 GCA_029593785.1 Cabassous unicinctus
TCCATTTGCTGGGCAATTCCTGCCCTCTCTTCTCATCCTTCTCCTCCTGTCTTCACCGGGATTTGATCCTGGGAAACTCCAATGTGGGAGAGAAGAGTTCTGCCATCTGTGCCACCTTAGTTACTGGTTTTTTGGCACGTCTCATCTTGGCTCTCCCTTGTGTCACTCTCCTGTTATGCCATCATCTTGCTGTGTGTGGCTCACCCACGCACCGCATGGGGCCTGACGGCACACCCGTGTGTGGGGCCTGGGGGCGAGCCTGGCGACACAACTGTGTGCGGGGCCTGGTGACCTGAGTGTCTTCTAGATTTTTCTTTATTTTATCGGGAGGTCCTGGGGATTGAACCCAGGTCCTTCCATATGGGAGACGGATGCCCAACCACCCAAGCCTCATCTGCCCTGTGTTTTTAGCTTTCTGAAAGCTATCCTTTCCCTCTCTAATTGCTATCTTCACATTTAATGTTGTATTTTCAGTAGTTAATCAGTATCTATAGTTAATGAGTATTTTTATGTCCTCCTCACCCCCCAAAACACAAGGCTTGTTTTTTCCTTTTTAACTATCTTTTTCACCCATTTGTGCTCCCTAACCACTACCTCATTAAATCCAATTTTTCTATTATCTGGAATTACAGTTTCAGTTTTGTTATTAAAAGCAACCGTGGGGGTTTGAAGCTGTATGTACCCCAGAAAAACATGTTCTTAAACCTAATCCATCCTTGTGGGAATGAACCCATTTTAACAGGACCTTTGGATGAGTTTACTTCAGTTAAGGTATGGCCCACCTCAATCATATGAGTCTTAATCTTATTACTGGAGTCTTTCATAAGCAGAATGAAATTCAGACAGAGATTGACAGAGAGAGAGAGAGACAGAGAGAGAGAGAGAGAGAACCACAGGAAGCAAGAAGCTGAACATCAACAGAACCCAGGAGAGAACAAAGAGCCCAGGAGACGCCACCACGTGTCTTGCAATGTGACGAGCTAAGGACCAAGCATGGCCAGCAGCCAGCCCCAGTGCACCACAGTCCTCAGGAAGAAAGCATTGACTTGATGATGCCTTGATTTGGACTTTCCCAGCTTCAAATTATGAGTGAATGCATTCCTATTGTTTAACCTGACCCATTTCGTGGGATTTGCTTGAACAGTCAAGGAAACTAGATTAGCAAGTCTTGAAAATAACCAGCACTTATATGGCGTGGTAGGTGGAATTATGTACTCCAGGGGGCGGGGAGGGGCAACATGTTCTTAATCTTAATTCATTCCTGTGGGGTGTGAACCTGTTACAACATTGCAAATGGGAACTTTTAAAGATGTTATTTTTTATTAGGGTGTGGCCAAATTGAATCAGGGAATCTGGAAGTCAACAGAACCCAGAGGAGAAAGGAGAGGAAATAACCTGTGTATTGCCATGTGACAGAAAAACCAAAGACCCAGTGGTCCCCAGCAGCCAGTCCCAGAAGGCCCCAGATTTCAGGGAAAAAGCATCATTTTGCTGACACCTAGACTTTGAACGCCTAGCATCAAAACTGTGAGTCAAGAAATTCCTGTTTGAGCCATTCCATTTTGTGGATTTGTGATTGCAGCCAGGAAACTAAGACCTATGATTTAATAATAATGATTTCCTAGGTCTCTTTGGCTTCTTGCATACCCCTACTTCCTTCTATTTTTTCTGCTTATCTGGTATTTGGGTATTAGCAATTATTTCAAAGAGGGTCAACAGATGGTGAACTATGTACAAAAATGTTTTGATTTCACTTTTTGGGACACATTTGATTGCATATAGATTTCTATTTTCAAAGTTATATTCCTTTAACATTCTGATAATATTAACTCATTATTTTTTTTTATTGTTGATGAGAAACCTAATTATCAATCTGATACTTTTTCTTTTGTGAGTAATCTTTTTTTTTGTCTCTTTTTCTCTCACTGATAGCTTTTAGAATGTTTTACTGTGCTTTAAAATATATTTTGAAATTATTTCCAAGTTACAGAAGAGTTGCAAGACAAAAACAAACAACTTCCAAATCCCCTTTATCCATATACCCCCATCATTAGCATTTGCTCCCTTGTTCTCTCCCTCTCACTCTTTTGCTCATATATCATCATTATTCTTTTTCTAAATCATCTGAGAGTGAATTACATTCATGATGCCTAAATATTGCAGTGTGTTTTGCCCCCAAACAAAGACACTCTTTTACATTTTACATAACAATACAATAATCCAACCCCGGAATTTGGCTTTGAGGCAACACTACATCCAATCCACAGGTTCCATTCAAATTATGTTTAATGTCCCAACAATGTGTGTGTGTGTGTGTGTGTGTGTGTATTTTCTTCTTTTTACCAGCATGAGCTGTATTTAGTTGTCATGAGACTTTTTTTTCACTTTATAATGAACATTTATTTGGTAAGCTATCATATAGAAAGACTCTAAAATCACACAATTTCTTATTTAACCAACATAAAGCATAATCCCCAACTCCCCCATCAAAAGCCTACTCCATAATTGAAGTACCAAAAACCCATGAACTGTATTGCTGAAAGAAAGGGGGGAAAACAGTTACTAAACTTCCACAAGAAGACTGTATAAACCTGGCAGTGCTTAAGTACTCAAGAGTACTACTGAGTCTCAAAAATTAACTGGAAACCTAAACTTAATATGAATACATATTTGTTCTTAATAAGGCTCAGAAAATTACCATCTATTAAGTATGCAATGGTGCTAGTTACATTATATAAACTGATAAAAACAATAAAAAAATTAAAATGGTCAATCTGGATTTCAAAACCAATATAGGCAAATCACTAGATGTAAACAAAAACTTTTAAAAACCATTCTTTAGCTCCTATTTAAAACAAGCATTCAGGACTGGAATCTTCAGAATTCTCTAATGTCTTGAAAATCCGCATCTTCTCTTTAATTGGTCTTGAGGCATTCATTTGATCAATGAGATCACTTCTATCTAACAGCAACTCTAGATCTTTATCACTAATGACCTTCTCTCTTGAGCCTTTTATTCCCCTTTCATAATTTCTAGATTTTAATAATTCCATTAATTCCTTAAGATCTAAGAAAGTCTTAGATGGACTTAATCCAGATTTACCACCTTTGAAATGATTTTTGTGGATGATCAACTTTTCCAATTTTCTTTTAGCAGCTGTTCTTTCCACAATTTTCTGATCGATAGTAATTGCCGTAACAAGACGATATACAACAACTGGCTTTGTTTGACCAATTCTATGACATCTATCCTGGGCCTGAAGATCAGACTGGGGATTCCAATCACTATCATAAATGATAACTGTGTCTGCTGCTGTCAAGTTAATGCCCAGACCACCAGGTCCAGTACTCACTAAGAAGATAAATGCTTCTGGATCTGTGTTGAAGTTGTGCATGTTTTGTTCTCTCTCTGAATAAGACATGGAACCATCAAACCTGCTAATGTTGAAATTTCTAAGATGGCAGTAATCCATCAAAATGTCCAATATCCTAGTCATTTGTGAAAAAAGCAGTACCTTGTGGCCCCTGTTTTTTAGTTCTGGCAGCATCCAATCCAAAACTAAGAATTTCCCAGAATTTGTTACCAATTCTTCATCAACTTTAAACTCTTGCGTGACAGGATCTACAGGGTACTCAATCAAATATAGATGGTTACAGCATTTACAAAGTAGCATCATTATATTCTGCAACTTCAGGTTAACTTCAGATTCTACAGGGATATTCACTTCCACAAGAGCTCTTTCTCGGTCAACCTTTGGCTGGATTTGACTGATCAATTTCTCCAACTTATTAGGGAAATCATCTATTTGACTATAATTTATTAATATTCTAGTTTGCTGTTTTGGTCGGCCAGTAGGACTTAGTTCAACTGTTTCTTTCTTATTGAATCCAAGCATGTTTGCAATTGTACGGTTCACAATGGCTGTGTGAAAGATTTCTTGTTTCTTTGAAAGTGGTGCATAAACCACTACTTCTCGTTTAGGAGGAACTTCAAGAGCAACATCAGATTCCAATCTTCTCAGTAAGAAAGATGTGAGAATCTGGTGCAGCACATTTAATATGTTCTGTTCTTTTTCTTTAGCAATAATATCCTCAGCAGTTTGAGAAAGAAAGACTAGTGATGTCAAACCAAGATTCAAAGCTTTTCAAGTCATCAAATACATCTGGCAAAAGTTTAGCAAAGACCAAAGTTCTGATAAATTATTTTGCAAGGGAGTACCAGTCAAAAGAAGTTTGTTATCAGCATTGAGCCGTTTTAACTCCCTGATAAGACAGCACTTCATGTTCTTAATCCTGTGGCTTTCATCTACAATTAAGTATTCCCAATAGCAATTCTGTAGCGCATTTCAGTCTCTCATGGCAATTTCAAATGATGTAACTACCACAGGATGAATCTGCAGTGTTCCTTTCCATTTGTGAATATTCTTTACAAGTTGTCGACATTCCTGCTGGGTTCCATGCTATAATATTGTAGGAATTTCTGGTGTAAATCTTTTTAATTCAGCCATTCATTTAGGAAGTGTAGACAGAGGGCCACAGACAAGAAAAGGTCTAGGTACTCCTCTCTGAATTATCAATGCAATTGTAGCAATGCACTGAACTGTCTTTCCCAATCCCATTACATCTGCTAAAATGCCATTAATACCATTTTCCCAAAGCATCCTAAGCCATTCCATGCCTCCTACTTGGTACCATTGCATTACTCCTCCTGTGAAGTACTTTGGTTGTTGAAAAGGTACTGGCTGTCCATTACACTTTCTAACTGGGTCAGAAAAGAATTTAGTATTCTGCCTAACAGTTTGAGACAATCTGTCTTTAATTATACTATTTGAGTCTTTATTTTTCTTAAGATCTTCTACACAGAGATTAGAAGAGTTTGCATCTTCATTCACTTTTTTACTTTTTTTAGCTGCAGACAAAATTTTCTCTTTTGACATGACCTCTGAAATACTGTATGATTCATCCTCTCTTCCTTTTTTCTTTCTCGTTCACTTGACTCAGCTGAATTTTTACTCTCTGTAACTTTTAAAGATTCCTTTTTCCTCTCCAATTTTTCTTTCTTCTTCTGTTCCTCTAATTGTTCCTGTTCCATTTTAGTCAATAAAAATTTGGAATAGATATTGCTTTTTTCAAGCAATGTTAGTCTCTGGTACCAAATTTCCATGGATTCTCTATCCAAAGACATGTGAGCCTTTTCCAGCATCTTCCTCTCTTTCTCAAGTCCAGCAGCCTTCTTCTAGCTTGGCTGGGGTAATTTTGACAGTCTCCAGTTGCTCAACTGTATCTGGAGCTAGGGACCCTCTCCACAGCTTCTTTCCTCTCCTTCCCTCCTCAGCCCATGCCAGGGTCGATTCCCTTCGCCAAGTTCTGCTGCAGCCGCCATGCTTACCCCTGCTTATGATGCCGCCACAGCCCCGGGAGGAAGGCTCTCCTCACTCACCACCATTACTGGCGGGAGTCTCCACTGGCATGGCTGGACACGCACCCAGGAGCAGACCCCTTTTCTCCTGTCATGAGACTTGAATCTCCTTCAATCTGGAACAGTTCCTCAGTCTTTCCCTGTCTTATAGTACTTTGAGATTTTTAAAAAATATATATGCCATTTATTTTGTAAGATGTCCCTCAGTATGTGTCCAGCTGATGTTTCTTTATAGCCAGACTTAGGCCTAGCATTACTGGTAAGATTATCACAGAAATGATGTGCTTTTCTCAGTGCATCATAGCTGGAGGTACCTGGTATCAATCTGTCCTGATACTGATAAATCTGATCGCTTGATCATGTTGGTTTCCACAAGGTTTCTCCATTGTAAAGCCATCATTTTCTCCTTTGTAATTGGTAAGCATTTTGAAGGAAGGACGATATTAGGCTATGTTAATATCTTGTTCCTCATCAAACATCTACCTAACCTTTGTGTCTCACCCAAATCAGTCACCACTATGATGATTGTCCCATATGGTATTTTTCAGCATTTTTTAGCAGGAATTCTACTAAGAAAGAGCCTTCCCTTGATGTGAGTGTGTGTGTGTGTGTGTGTGTGTGTGTGTATGTGTGTGAGTATGGATTTCTGTTTTATTTACTGGGTTGTAAAAAATTTCTGTCCTTATTTTAATGCTCAAATTGCCCAAGATTTGTCCAGTACAAGCTCCTTCAAAGCTGTGACCTTTTGATATGCTCAGCTATTCTTTAAGTCTCTTCTTAATTTCTGGCACACCCAGGTATTCCAGGCTCATTTTTTACTTTTCTTAGTCCTGTCTGGAATCAGCTATTTCCCCAATTATTCTGAGTTTCTTTTAATAGAAGATGGAATTTGAAACTTAAATATGGGCACTCACTTTTATTAATGTTTACTGTTACTAGAATGTCATTGCTTCTAGGCCCTCTACATTGAGGGAGATAGGAGATATATGTGTGTATAAATGTACATACACACAAATAGATAGATATATATCTATAAATACATGTATGCCTATCTTTATAAATATATAAAAATAAACATGTGCTCACATTGATACCTCTAATTCCAATCCAACAGCTCAGGGATTTTTATAGATGTAGTTAGTTGTCATTTGACTTAAATCTCTTTTAATCTGGAACAGTTATAAATATCAAAAATCCCCCTTTTGATATTTATAACTCATTTCCCTAACACTGAAAAATCTGGCTGCCATTATCCTCAATATATTTCTTTCTTTCCACCCTATCTCTGTATGTGACTAATTTCCTGATTACAGCAGCCATCTCTTTGACCACTAGCTCCATCATCATCTCCTTACCACCTCCCCACCCGCCTCCAGTGATGCCTACTTGACCCAGGGCTCCTGTACCACCTCCTTGAGCCCATTGCTACCCCTTTTGCCCACTGCCCCACCACCTAGTCAGCCGTCAGGGCCCACTACTGCCTCCTGTGCCCTTGGCCATGCTGACCTCTCCAAAGAAAGAGAAATGAAAGAAAGGAAACCAATTTAATGGAGGAAGAAGAGGAAGAGAAGGTTTTTCTTCTAATCTTTAATGTTATGAAATTTTATGCAGATGTGACTAGAGTTGGATTTTTTCCTATTGAATTTATCTATCTGATAATACTTGGTGGACTAAGGAATCCTGTCACTTTTCAGCTCTTAGCAATCCTTTGACTTTATTTCTCCAACCATAGTTATTACTTTTTGTCTTTATTCTCCTTTTCTGGAAATTCTTTAAGTCAGATGTTCAAACTTCAGGATCTATTTTATATGTCTCCTAAATTTTCCTCCATAATTTATATCTTGTTACCTCTGCTTTATGTTCCAGGAGAGCTCCTCAGCTCTGTTTCTAGTTCATCAGTATAGTCTACAATAAATTCAATATGTTATTCAGCCTATTTATCAAGTTGTGTGTTTTTTAAAGAAGTATATTTTTCATTTCTGACCCCTTTAACTGATTATTTGTATTTCTACTCATTCTTATTTCATAACCACTTGTTCTTACTTTATTTGTTCAATTCAATTCCCTGCTTTATTTCTACTATAGTATTAACTATTCTTTGAAGTCCTTTCTGTTAATTCACTTCCTCAGGTGTAAATTCTTTCTTGTGGGGTGGGGGTTGAGTTTGTTGATGATCTTTCATGGCATTGCCATGGAATTGATAAATCTTATTGGGACATTTATCTTATCTGACAGAATTCTCCTGCATATGTGAGGGACTGTGGCCATCTCCTACATGGGACCCACATTGACTCCCTGTAAGGTTGATGTAATTCTCCTTTATATAGCATGATGTGGCTATAGCAAGGGCAGTATTTTCTTTCAGGGTGGCTGTCTTGACTTCTTAGCACAGCAGCTGTGACATGCTCCTCGTGTTGAGGCTCTAAAGTAGGGGTTGTTAACCAGGGGTCTGTGAGCTTAATTGAATTTCAAAAAAACCATTATTCTTCTGGGGATGTGTTGGTGCAGGTGTGATGTGTTTATTAAATAATACACAGTATAGTGTGGACTTAGTAAGGGGTCTGTGGAACAAAAAAGGTTAAGAACCCCTGCTCTAAAGATTTCCTGATATAATGGCTTATTGCTGTAATGGCTTCCCACACAAATGGATGCTTCCTAAGCTTATGGTTGTAGGTTTGGCTCATACTATGGCTACTAGTCTTTCAGTGATACCTCACAGCTTCAGGCCAACTAAGAATTTCCATTCTTATTTTAAGTAAGACCTCCTTTTCCTTCCTTCCTCCCTCCCTCCCTCCCTCCCCGCCTCATCCCTCTCTCCCTCTCTTCCTCTCTCCCTCTCTCCTTCTCTCTCTCTCTTTCTCTCTCTCTCTCTCTCTCTCTCTCTCTCTCTTTCTTTCTCTCTCTCTCTCTCTTTCTTTCTTCTCTCTGGTTGGTGTGGGAGGAAGAGATACCAGTATGTGTTTAGTCTGCATCTTAGAACCAGAATCAATTTTTAAAAAATTAGTACCTATATGTTAAAGATGACCTTCAGTATCTAAAGATCAAACCTAACTCTTCTTCATATTTAGTCAAAAGGCTCTTCTGAATAATTTTAACCGATGGGCAGTCATATATAGCACCACACTGAAAACAGAGTTCCTAGGAAACTAATTCCTTTAACACATTTAGTATCACTATTATAACATGGAAGAACACTGGGATTTTGTCTACATCTCCTATTTGATTAAACTTATATTTTCATTTATCTTTAATTGAATTAAGCATTTCTACAAGTTAAGTAGCTTCCCTAGGTAGTCAGCCGGAGATATTTGGACAGATAGCTATTTGGGAGCCTGACTGATGGCCCTTCATAAGAATGAATCAGTTGCACCTACCTCTTTTAGCTTTGAAATTTTAATGATCTGTTAAAAAATGTTTGGCAATTTCTATTGCCCTCAATTACATTGCCAGGCTTGTGCAAGGTAACTTTATCTTCTACTACCACAATAACATTTTATTTCAGTGCTGCTATATAATGTAATCTTTTTGAAAGCACTTTAAATGGAAATTTGGTATCTGAATTTAAAAGTCAACATGTGACCGTGTAGTATGTGATACCAGTGCAAATAAAAGGGGCAAGACCCCATGAAAGGACTACTCTTTTACTTGGATAAGTTTGTCTATGTGTCGGCAATGCCAGCTCTATCACAACTTACTCCTCAACATCTCGTTTGACATGAAGTGTGAAAAGAGCATGGTTTAGAGTCAAGGAAATATGGTATTTTGTTAAATATCTAATATATTGAATTTGGGAATAGAAACAAACAAACAAACAAAAGGTTAGTCCTGGGCTAAGAAGAAGCAACCAAATTGGCTTCTGCATCAGAAAGGTCTCCTCTGATTGCATGGGAAAGGCAGCTTAACTCCAAATAGTTTAGGAAAAAGAATATATTGGCTCATGTAACAAAAAATTCTAGGGGTTTGATGAAAGGTTCAAATAATATCATCAGGACCTAGTATTGCTGCATTTTTCCATTCTGTCATCCCCTACGTGGGCTTAATTCTCAGGCTCAGCTCCAAGCCTAAATCCTCCCTAAGAACGGGAGAAAGTGTCATCTCTGGCAAATTCCGTACAAGTCCTGGGAGCCACTGTAATTGGACCAATTTGAGTCATGTGGTCCCTGACCCAGGCTCCTGGGGAATCTGTTGCTCTGACTATCCAGGAACCAAGGTGTGTGCCACCCAGAGCATGACGATTGAGAGGAGAAGGGGTTGGGGAAATGGTTCCCCAAGGAAATGTGTGCAAATTAACTTAAAGAAGAAGGAAATGTATATTGAGCAACGGCAAAATATTTTACAGATATGGTTGGGTATGGAAGACACAGAGAATATGGTTAAAATGTTGGGTCCTATTTTAGAGAGTCCAAAGGTGTCTGTGAGTTTGTTTGATTATGGAACTAATCAGAATATAAAGATTAAAAAATTCTCTAGTTAGGTTTATCATCAGTCTTAATATTTCTGTATGTTTATGTATAGACTAAAGAAACTTTAGGAAAGTTAAAACTAAATTAAAAGTATAGGAGTAAGAAATAGAAAAGTAAATGTTTTCTTAATTGATCTATGTGTAATTAAGACTTTTTTCTTTTTTTAATTATGATAACCTGGAAAACTTTATATTATTCTACCTTGCTCTGGTGAGTAAATAAATAATAGTAAAGTAATTCCATTTGCTAGCAGAGTAGGGATAACCCAAACTATGTTGTCTGTTGTTCCCATAAATCCCAGATACACTTTTGTGCTTCTGCTCAGAATTCAATAATTCTTGTTTACTGCCCTAGTAGCATAAATATATATAAAATATGACTGTAGTATGGTATTCTAGCCTCAAAGCTGGTCTAGAACACTTTTCCTCTGAGCTCTTAACACAACTCTAAAGAGAAAAACAGAATAATGACAAGAACATAAGCGGCTACTTGCTTTCTGGACAACACTCGCCTTTCCTGTTGCTCTGCCCCCAGCACCTTGCCCACGCCACCAGATGAACACAGAGAACTGAGTGGTTCTCCCTGTGGATCCTAACTGCGCTCGAGTGTTACCTGGCTTTTGACTGCAATAAGACTTCCACAATAATAAATGTGCAGTGTGGTTTGTTTTAGGGGTGTTTGCTTTATAAAATGAAATTTTTGAAGTCTCGATAAGCCTTGGGTAGAAGCAGTAACTAGATTGTGGGAAGAGGCTCTTTGGGAGGATGTTCCACCTTTCTGTTTGTTGTGGGGCAGCAAACATAACCTAGGTGTTTTACATAGTGTTTCTTCTCAGCCTCGCCATAGACTTGAAAGTGGTTAAAAAGGGAAATTTTAGCTTGTGTAAATGTTCCCAGGATAAATATTAAAAAAAAACCCAACAACAATAGAACTGTAGAACACAAGGAGTGAACCCTAAAGGAAACCATGGACTACGGTTAATAATTATAATATTGTTTCATCACTTGTAACAAAGGTACCACACCAATGCAGAATGTTAATAATTGGGAAAACTGAGTGTGTGTGTTTGTGTGTGTGTAAACGTATGTGGGCTAGTACATTTGGAATGATGTTTCTATAAATTTACAACTGCTCTAATAAAAAAAAAAAGTTTAAGTGTATCAACTTCCCTGTGTGTGTGTGTGCATGTGTGTGTAACCCAAAGATACTAGACTTTTCCCCTCTTCCAGTTTGTGAGATAGTGAATAAATAAAGACTTGGCAGCCATCTCACAGAGCTGCTGACACCTGCTCAGGACAAATCCCAGGGCAATGTGCTTTCTATCTTCATTGCATGTTCTGCACGAAGGGCTAAACTTTGTTTATCCTTCATCCAGCTAAAGAGATTATATTTCATGGCCAGCTGGTTCCCTGTGAGGCAGAATTTGGCTCCTTAAATAAAGTACTTGTCTAGATAAATGTTTAAATAGTTAATAAAGATTATAAAAACACTTTTTCTTGGTAGTTTCCTTCATTTTTCATTCGTCTACTAGGGATTATTTGTATGTCTGTTGACAAACTTGTGTTTTGTTTTCCCTCTTAAGAACAGTATAAAAAGACCAGACATTTTATTACTGTAGTAGGAATTCTTTCTACTTCACCATTATTCATAGCAGCTTCCTCCTGAGGTTGTCTGGAGTTATTGGCTTTCAATTAATGTAAATATTCCCTACTATTTTTTTGTGAGGGTTATTTTTGTCCTTTTGCTCTAATTCCTTTGGTGCTATGCAGCATTTTCTGTACTCACCTCTCTCACTATAGCCTTGTATGCTTAGAATTCAAAATTTAAATGACAATGACAAATCTTAAGAAGTATATCTGCTCCTAAAGACCGGTAAACATACCAGAGCCCCACAGTGAATAACCATAGAATGTATTGCAGCACCTTGCACACAATACGCATTGTCTTCTTTGTTATTTGAGTGAGAAACATGTATACAGTTTTGAATGATCTGTTTTACTGTGCCCTAATAAAAAATAGATTGTAATTTAAACTCTTTCCATAAATCTTCTATTATGAGTTATTCTGATGTTGATGCTGCTCATTTTCATGGAGCCCCCACCTGCCAATGCGGGCTGTATCCTTACGAGTGCAGTGACCTCTGATGTGACAGAGCTTCAGTCTGTTTCATTACGGCCAATTTACCTGGTTTCACATGAAAAAGGGAGCCCAGAAGTGTCAGTCCCCACAGATCAGAAAGCAGCCACTGTGAACCAAGTTAAATGAGACACCTCTAATTTTCCGGGCATGACTGAGACCGATGGCGCCGCAGCTGTGCAGGGAGAATGCAGAGCAGAGTGGTTATATGCCGGCTGGCTCTGGAGTCAGGCTGTCTAGCTTCAAAACCCAGATCTGCCCAACTACATGCTAACTGTGTAAGTTTGGACAAGTTACTTAACTTCTCCAAGCCTCAGTTTCCTCGCTTATAAAATAGAGATAATAATAGCATCTAACTCATGGGTTTGAGGTGAGGATTAAGTGAGATCAAGCCAGTACACGGGACAGGGTCTGGCACCAAATAAACACTCAATGAATGTTAGCTATTAAGTCCTATTTGCCATAGCTACTCCTCAACTCTAAAGCCTCTAGGGTCAGAAATGCTCGTTTTGGCACTTGATTGTGCATTAATTCATCCATTAACATCTATTGAGGTGATTTTAATCTCCTTACATTGCTGAATATAGCTTAAATAGTGTTTACAAGAACAGACTACCTTGCACATTTAATGCCTTGCACATTAAACTGACCTCTAATAAATATTTACTCAAAGCTCTAGGTCAATACTAAAACAATACTAAAAAAGAGAATAGGATGTTGTGCTCAGTTAACAGAGAAAAAGTGTCCTGCTTATAGGAGACCTGCCTTACTCCACACGGCTCCTCTCATAGGTAGAATGTTGGGATTTATTATGGTAATTCATACCGTAAAAATGACTCTGATAAAGAAGCAAGCAGAGGAGGGTGATTATGATGGGAGAGCCTGGAAATCTTAAGTTACATGAGAAATGATAGAAATAATTGGGTTGCACAATGGGGAGAATGTGTCTTCTCCTTGGTGTTAGGAGCTATTGGTGAGGTTCTGGTATTTGCCGTTTTTGATTTCTATTTATGGTCAAACTTTTATATGAGTCCCCAAGGCTGGATTGAGGATAGTTAAAATCAAGGGTCATCTCGCTTTGCTCAAAACCCTTACTCTTCCAGCTACTTGTGCTTTATTTCTTGGCTTGCTTTATCCTCCTACCTTTTGCTTTGACCAAGGAGGTCAGCCTTTACCTAAGTGAGCTTCTTGTGAGACTGCTGAACAGTTTACCAGAGGCCAAGGCACTGCTGAATCCTGAGACAAGCTCAACTATGCCTGTCCCCAGGTTCAGTGGGCCCAGAACAATGGAATAGGAAAAGGTAGTACATTGAAAGTAACAATCTGTAGGGAGTCAAGGGGCCAGGAATTCATGGTCAGCAAGAGACAACTGGGTTGAAAAGAGTAGACTCAAAGCGCTGAGCTGTCTAGGAGAGTTCGTGTGGTTTGAAGACAAACTCTCTAACTTTGCTTCTAACCCTATCCTCTATTTTAGATTCCTCCTTACTTTGGGGGTTCTTTCTTTGTCTCTCTCAGACTCTATCAAGAGGTTTTGCTATTTAGTTTGTTTTAAATTACTAGTACATGTAGGATTATAGCTTATGTACAAAATAAAAAGTATCATATTTTTGCTATCTTTGATTTGGAGACTGAATGTATAGATACGTAGATCAAAACTTAACTACCAGTGAAAGTGCCCAGATTTGCTTTTATGCTCTGATGCTTAGAATTATTGAATTGTGCACTAAAAACAAAACAAAACAATTATTGGGGAGCGGATGTAGCTCAAGTGGTTGAACGCCTGCTTCCCACGTATGGGTTCATTCCCCGGTACCTCCAAAACAAAACAAAACAAAACAAAACAAACCAATTATTTTAATTTTACAATGTTCATTTTTGTTTCTAAAATAGGAGATAAGCGTGTTTTCAGACTATTATTCGCAAGTACTTGCCCACGAACACTCTCAAGCCTTCTATTACCCTGCCTGCCTTTAAGTATAATAGTGGCTCCGCTATGTGCTGTTTTGGATATTTTGCTAAGGATTTGAGTTTGCTGTTCTCCCATCACAATTACATTCTCCTCTACTTTTAGTGTGCGTTTTTAAGCAATAGTTATAATTCACATAATTGTAGGACATTTGTTGATGTAAATTTTTACTCCTATCTGGAAATATCTAAAGCACTATGTTTTGGGGGCACACGAGAGTAATATTTTAACACATGGCTTTTATTTTCACCAAACCCACATTAAGTCAAGTTAATTTGTTCCGTATAAAATGCCGTCTGATATTCTCATTTGTGATCATCCCTGCAGGTTTCTCCTTTCCTTTTTTCTTTTTATCACAAGAACTAAAAAGCAGCAACAGCTGCTGGAGTTAAAATTGTCAGACATTTTAGGTAGTTTTCCCTCTTGCATCAAACTGTTCTCTTGAAAATACCAAGCTGTGTATATGTTGAGATTGCCACCCGCTGGTGAAAAAAGAGAACTTCCATTTTAATGAGTAATTTAAGAAAACATTTGTTTCCTATTTTTAGAGTTTAGAATTATGCTTTAGGTTCTTTAAAAAATGTATTGCCAACTCCAGTAGTAGAATAAAAAACCTTCATTATTAAGAAACAATTTAAAGCTCCACTGGAAGAATTAAAAAAAAAATCATTATGAAGCCACTTTAAAAATCTTATAACTCTTATAGTCTCTGTAAAGGGGGAAAAGGAAATAAGAAAATGTTTGGAATTAAATATACCAAAATGTTATCATTGGTTGCTTTTGAATACTGACGTCAAGAGTGATTGTTAATAATATAACAATACTGCTTCTTTACACTTTTATTCAGTTTCATTTTTTTCCCTAAAAATCTTGTATTGCTTTAAAAGAAAATAGGAATCTGAAGAGGAAAAGTAAACCACGTGTGTGCGCGGATCAATTGAATTGTAGATCTTCAATAACGGCACTTTACGGAGTGTTAAAAAAAAAACCACCACTCTAAATCACTGCCACATTTAACTAAACAAATACAAAAGGAACAAAAGCCTGAAGATTGAACTGTAGCTTTCATCACTCCCCTAGCACAAATTTTAAATTCAAATGTATACATAAGAATTTATTATGTGATAAAGATACCATTTCAAATAGCAAATAAATCCCAGATGTGAAAAATAAAAACTATAAAATAAATATAATTTATATATATTTAAAAATATAAATATATTTTATTTAAAAAACTATAAAATAAATTTTAAAAAATAGAAATGAGTATTTAGCTTATACAAAAATGCAAAAGAAAAATTGTAAAGGGAAGTATTGAAAACTTTGTGTATCAAAAATCACCATAAAAAGCAAACTGAGAAATATTTATAGCATATAGTGACAAAATAAATAAGAAAAAAATTGTAAATGTCTATGAGCATTTGTGAAAAAAACATTTAATCTTATTACTAAACGAACTGTAAATTTAAAAAACAATGAAAACTTTAGTTACAAAATTGGCCAAGACTTAAAAAAAAGTTATTACACCTAATGTTGTTGAAGATACCCATATTTATAGAACTCTTCTGTTACTTAAAACTTTTCCTTTAAGAAGATATTTAATAACATAGAAAAATGTTCATATTAAATCCAGATTAAAAATTATTTCTAAATAATAATGCAGCTTATCTAAATCTGTGCAGAAGGATATTATTTTAATGTTTTAATAGTGATTATCTGTACCACTAGGGTTATGGGTGATAATTTGCTTTTTTTACTCATTTCTGCATTTTTTTTGACTTTTTGAAAACAAAATATTGCAAGTGTTTTAAAGTGTTCATTACAAATCCCTTTAAAATTAGGCCACAAAACAATACATGCAGTTTGATCACTACTTTATAATAAAAGTATCATTGTATATATATATATATTTAATTCAAATACACAGACTAAAATATATTTTAGAGCTTTTGTTTTTAAGGCAGTACCAGGGATTGAACCCGGGACCTCATACAGGGGAAGCAGACACTCAACCGCTGAGCTACACCAACTCTGCTATTTTAGAGTTTTAATAGTGATTATTTATAGTACTATGGTTACAGGTGGCTCTGTCCTTTATCACTTATTTTTGTTATGAATTTAATATTGATAAACAAAAATGTACATAATATATAGGTATACATTAAAATCATCTTCAGGAAAATATTCAATGACATGAAAAAATGTTCATAAAACTTTAGCTAAAATCAGGAAAGAATGCAACCTAATAGATACAGTTTGTTCACAATTTGGTAGAAATAAAAGTACCTATAAATTTTATTCATGCAGAGCAGATGTGGCTCAAGCAGTTGGGTGCCCGCCTCCTACATGGTAAGTCCCAGGTTCAGTTCCTGGTGCCTCCTAAAGAAGACAAGCAGATGGCAATGAGCAGACACAACAAACAGACCCAACGAGCAGATGCAATGAGCTGACACAATGAGCTGATGCAATGAGTAGACAGAAAGAGCAGGGAGTGGATGTGACTCAAGCAGTTGGGCACCTGCCTCCCACATGGGAGGTCTTGGGTTCAATTCCTAGTGCCTCCTAAAGAAGACGGGCAGACTACGAGCAGACACAATGACCAGACAACAAGCAGAACCAACAAGCAGACAGATGAGGGAGCCATCTCAGGGGAGTGGGAAAATTTTATTCATCTATGTAGATGAACAGATTTTAAAAACTTGGAATGGCATATTCTAAAGAACTAATTGTGATTATAGTGCTGTGGGTATAATTAATATTTTTTTTATTCCTTTCTAACCTTTTAACTGTAAATAAGAAAGTTCATAATATGTTTCAAATATATATATCAAATCATAACCTTTAGATATGTGCAGTTTATTGTGTCAATTATATCAATAAAAGCTGTTAAAAAACATTTAGTCTAAAACTGTGCTGATCAAAACAATAAATACAAAGAACTCATCTTTTCTTTCTGAAAAGAAAAAGTGAATATTTAAAAAAACTGAATGTTCATATTTTACTAGCCCAATGCTCATTTCATTCAATTTGTAGGTAAGTAGATTAGCCCTGACTTCATAAAATATTTCTTTTCTGGCATTTGACATAGTAATGAATCTGCATTTTAAACTATTTACACAAATCTGGATCTGCACATTTGCAGGGGTGGGGAGATGAGGTAGAATATTTCCACTTATCAGGATATGTTAGCCCCTAAAAGGAAATGAGCATCATGTTCAAGAAACCAATTACCTTGTGGAACCATTAGCTATTTATATTTTCCTCAAAAGAAGGTGCTTTTTAAACATTAACAAATTTATGCAAGAAACCCAAGAAACCAAGCAGATATGAATTTTGAGAAGGAAACCACTTACTCAGATATTAGACTCTTGCATTAACACACCCTGTGCTTCAATAGTAATTTTATTGATTATGTGAACTGTTAAATAGTCCATCTGTAATGCAAACATAACTTTGAAATAAAAAAAAAACCAAACCTGGTGTTAATTAATTTTTCTCAGGGAATTTCAGAACTAAATTAAATAAAACCCATGATTTGAGGCAACCAGCCTTTTTGGATAAAGCTTTCAAATATCTGGCATGTTAAAAGTGTGGTGGTTGGTACGTGAAAGATGATACTAGACAAAGAATGACACTGTCTCAATCATTTTTTAATAAAGGAAAAATACATCTCTCTTGTGTAGCTGCGCACTGCCTCTAATACTAATATGTATTCAGAGATATGATGATGTATCCACTAGTCTCTCTGAGCTGCTTGGAGACCTCTTGCACAGATGTTCTTGTATGACAGCTGGCTGCGTAGTTCATCCTGCCTCACTTGCAAGGCTCACATCTAAAATCCAAGCAGCTAATTTTTAAATGGTGATGCCTGGCACAGGCTGAAAGAAAGAATGAAAATACTCATCCCTGAGGCATGTCACGAGTTAATTATAATAAAAACTGCTTAATTCATAATTAGTAGTTGCTTTAAAAATTAGTCTGGTTTTGGTAGACAGTGTAAACTGTAAGAAGGAAAGGAAAAGCTAGAGTGGTAATAGTCAGGAGACACTGTGGTTGAGAGTTTTGTATACCACACAGACACATTTTGATTCTATCCTGTAAGTGCTGTGGATACACAGAAATCTTTTAACAGGATGGAAAGGTCAGATTTGTGTTTCAGGAGAATGACTTGGCTTCTGTATGGAAGATGGATTAGAGAGGTGGACGGAAAAGGGGGCAGGTAGAAGTTAAGATGAAAGACTATAAAGGCCTGAAGTGAGTGATAAATGGCAGCACAGGTGAAAAAGAAGGGAGGGGCAACTCCAAATATTTAGAAGGTAAAGCATGTAGGAAAACCATTTAGGAGGATTTGGTAATTGATTGGAAATGGGCACCAGAAGTAAAGAAGAGGAAAGAATGGACTTTCCTGCTTTGTGTAGCTGGATAGCTAGAGATGCCCTTAACTGATATAGAAATCACAGGTGCTGATGCAGATTTAGAAGGGGAAACATAAACAGCGGATAGCCCTACTTTCCTACTGGATATATGTAGTCACCCAGAAATTTTACAAGAGCAAATTGTGTGGACAAACACACAATAAACAATGACAGTAAAACTATAGACAAAGCCCTCCAACTAAATCATAAAAGGCCAGGAAAATAGAAGAACCTTTTTATGATGCTGATGTCAGGGACATGGACAAAAATGGAACAGATTGTATCAATTGTTATGTTGCAATGGGAATGATTTTACTTGCTGTAATAATGAACTTTGTTCTAATGGACATTCTCCTTGTATCTCACCTATTCATTCATTAGAATGAGGATTTCTTTCCCCTTTTACAAAGTGAATACACAATAAGATCAAATAATTTTGATGATTGCCAACAGATGGTGAGGGGCTCAATCACAGGACCATCTGATCTTTTGCTTTTCAGTCCTTTCCGGCTGTTCTTTTTATTTAATTACTTTCCCTTCACTTCTTAATCCCTTCCATGTAATTCTACACTCTCTATTGGGTCTAGCACTCTCTATTAATTTTCCACATTCTATACTGCTTTCTGACAAGATATTCTTTCTTTGTAGTTGTCCTGCTAATGGATCTAAACAGTCTGGTTTCGGTAGAAACTTTCAATCCTACTTGAACCATGTCTTTGCTCAGTTTACTAATTCAGTTTAATGCTGAGAATTTAAAACTCTTAACAATTTAATCTCCATTTCACATCTGACAACCAACAGTGATTTTCCATAATCAAAGAACTATTTTAACTGTTCTGTGTTTTAAATCCTTCTCATATGAGGCATTTATTATATTTTTAATCATTAATACAAACTTATGAGAGTGGTATATATTTTAGTAAGAAATTTCCATTATTACGTGAAGGCATGAGTGCATTTTACATGAAAGAAGCACAAAAACTATTGCTGTAATAGGTATTTTAACAGTATTTTAGGTAAGCACAGCAAGAGTAGAAATCATAGAATCTCAGAAGGTACCTTCTAAGAATAATCTTCTATAAACTTTGTATATAACTATATATCCTTATCTAGGCAGAACATTTTTTCTTCTCTTTTGACAAGTACATTTTAATGTCTAGTTCAAAATAAGCAATCTATTTCCATGTTCTGTTCAGTAATCCCTAATAGCACTGCTTTGCCAAGGTGCAGTAATTGAATTCTGTTGTTTGAAAAATCCTGCATTATAGATGTGTTCTCATGTTTCTGTCTTGATTAGCAGTTGTTTGTTTAACCACATGCTTGTTCTTTTCACACAGATTGCACACCAATAACTATATGTTTTTAAGCATTTGTAATAAAATAAAGCTTAGTTTTAAAACAATCTTCTATGTCTTGTGCATGCCATCTAAAAATAGTCACTATTTTTTCTGATAATGAAAGTAATATATATTCATTTAAAATTCTTTGAAAAACGAGATAAAAAGAATAAATAATGTCACCTGTAATTCATAGATATGATGGCTATTTATATTTTTGAATAGCCCTTTCTTGATTTTTTATGCTTCTCTATACAAAAATGAAATTTTGAAAACAAACTTGACTTATATTGTATATAATGATTTACATAGATAATTATGACACACATTTAGGTTGTATGAATTTTACTCTGTGTGTGTGTGGTGTGAGTGTGTGTGTGTGAGAGAGAAAAGTTTAAATGGATTTTTAAATTTCCCCTTCATTTTGCTCATGATTGTATGCCCTAGAATAAACATAAAATAGGAGATAGGAATTTACTGTTTTCTCAATGTTTCTGTTTCTGTGTGTTTCTCAGAGTATGTACATCTTGCTACAGTGACTATAATTCTATTGGTAAAAATGTCCATTTTTCTTACAACATGATCTAAACTCATGCAACTACTTTGATGCTCAAATCACAGAAATAGTTATTTATTCTAATTCTAAAACAAAACCATATTGAAGTTATATTATTTGGTCTCCAACATGGAGATTTCCAAGGGTAATATTGACAATATGAGATTATTACATCAGATGCTGATTTTAAAAACCTAACTCTTGCGTGAGAAGCAACTCCACTGTAATCTGCTTGTTTATTTTAGTACATAGTGATCATTTTTTCCATATCATTAAATATCCCTTGAGAAAATGAATTTTAATAACTACATTGTAATCCATTATTTGGATGTGCCATGTCTACCCTAACCAATCCACTATTATTAGATATTTGGTTAATTTCCAATGGTTGTTATAAATAAGGCTATGACAACTGTTGGGTCTGAGATATGATGTGAGGGTTGGCTGTTATTTTCACATATGTACTAGCTGTTGTAGTGTCTTCATTTCTGGAACTCTTTCCATTCTCTTACTGATAAGATATAGGAAGGAGGAGGATATGATTTCATAATAACCAATTGGGGTAGCCTTGTGGAAGAGGAAGTGGAAGAGGAGTCAATAAGCATGAATTTTCAAAGCAACCTTTTGGTGTTTGGGCAGACTCCTTGCCATGAGCCTCCTGTCCAGAGAGTTGGGTTGGCACTTCGTTATGGGAGCCAGTTCAAAGAGTATATTTGCTGTGGCTTTTTTGAGAGCTGCAGTGTTCTGGTTCCTTCTGTCGGCTTCCTGCTGTGAATAGCTATGGCATTTCCCAAAGTTAGATGACTTCTGTGATTCAAGTGCTTGTCCTTCAGACCTGCATACCTCTCCTTCTAAGCCTAGGTTACTCTGGACAGCTGCAATGGAGAACAGAGATATTCTGCTCTGACTTGGACAGTAGAGGGAAAAACCAGGGCTGCACAATTTTATGAAAAACTCTTCTTGTGAAACTTTCCTTGTTCAAAACTTTTTTGAAGAATCAAGGATTCGTTTCCTAGGATAAATTTCTAGGTGTGGAGTAATAACTGGCCAAAAGTGTCTTTTTAATTCTTTTGATGCATTCTGATAAATTGTTCCCCAGAAACTTTGCACCAGTTTATACTCCTATCAACTGTATACAAAAGTGATCTTTGTTCCAAAAACCTCATCCATACTGTATACTCTCATTTTAAAAATATGCATAGCCATAGAGGGTTTCATTTGTATTTCTTTCATTACTAATGGGGTTGAACTTTTTTTTTTGTATATTTAGTGGGCTTTGTTATTTTGTTTGTGTGTGTTTTCTTTTCTTTTTAATTTCTTTTATTTTTTTCTTTTACTTTTTTCTTTTTTCAAAAAATTCATGGCCTTTGCCCATTTATTACTGGTGCAAGTATCATGTTTTAAAGAAAATTGATGTCTAAGAACTCTATTTTATGCCTTTATCTAGAGAAAAAATGCTCAAACCATGTTAAGTAAGGCATATATTATTCAGGAAAAAGAGGTGAGAGGAAGAAAATGAGAAAGGTAGATAAGCCGCAGACATACAAGGCATTTGAATTAAATTTCTATTAATCTAGAACATTATGGCTTTTGTGATGTAACGAAGCTGTTACTTATTGCCTTTCATGCTTTTGCCCCCTTTAAATATTGCCCCACCAATAACTTCTGATGCCCAGGTGGTTATGTTTTATACCACATGACTCTCAGGATCACAGCTGATGGGCTGTCTTTTCAAAGGTCACCAGCTAATAGGATGTCCAGGGATATATGAATTATACTGGAATCTTTCTTGTAGGACCTAGAACAGAAAGCAAAGAGAAAAAAGATGGCCAATTAATAGCAGGACTGAAAGAAAAAAATATGGAGGATGTGATTCAACCATACGAGCCATGGAGCTGCAGAGGAAAGATTTACAAATCTCTGTTCATGAGACCTCTGAAGTCACCTTAAATCGAGTCAGGTTCCAGCTCCAGTTTGTAGCAAGGCTTCAATCTGTTGTCCTTCCTGCTCTTTTACCTCTACATATGTTCCTGTCACTCGAATTTGCTTGAGTAGGTCTATCTTATTTGCAACTAAGTGGACCTGACGAAACAGTACGATTCTAAGCAAAAGTACCTATTATACAGATTTAAATGTATCTTAGTTACTACAATTCTGTACATATCAGCAGAGTCATTTTTATAGTTGGTTCTTTCATTCAACAATTTATTCAACATAAAAATCATGGAGCATACAGTCTGTATTTGGTACTGGGCTAGGTGGCAAAGGAAATACAAATTTGAATCAGACAATATCTGTCATCTAGAAGCATATAGTTCGATCACCCTTTTCTACTAGTGTAGTGTTTCATTACTGCAGGTTGCCAGATCAATGATGACCAAATCGTTGCAAGGCAACTTGAAAGCAAGAATATAGAACTGGTACAGCTTTATTCTGATTTGAATTCCCCTTTGAAATATTGGTCAAGAATTGTGAAGGATCTGAAACTTTCTCAACTTGCAAGCTAAGATCTTAGCTTGCCACAGATTTATAGATGCTGGTAGAAGACATATGACTCATGGATCAGAGATGAAGGATTTTATTACTCACAGCAAAGCAAGCAGCATGAGCTTTATGTTTGCTTCAGCTACTTAAGTCCCATGAGGGCAAAGCAGAGCAATCCAGGTGGATGTGTCACAGCTGAGGAATACCAAGTTTAGGGAACCCAAACCTTTTATAATGGGCTGCAAGCAAACCTACCTGACATTTACCCTGGAGGAAGATATTACCTTTATAATACTGGACAGCAAGTAAACCTTCCTCTGCTCTGAAGGGAGATAATATCTCTCCCTTCCAAGACTGTTCATGATCACTATACCAACATCCTTGGAAAAATAATCCAGAACAAAAGTTGTCAGTGCTTCTGCTTGAACATCACGCAGCAATGCCAGAGACCCATGGAGAATTTCTCCTAACAGTGGTTTTTTCTGGGTATTTTTAAAAGCACAACTTGGCTAAGGCAACTGTCTCTAGATTTTCAGGTATGCCCAGTGGGGAAGGGACAAAAAAAGCACAGACCTAGTAAATATCTGCTTTTCACAATTAAAGAATGAGAGTTTCTTGGGAGCCTTGGGGGTCTTCCTAATTGCTTCCTACTATATCCAGATTTGTTTTGATTTTCTCATAAGAAAAATACAGTTACTATTGCGAGCATAATTTTACTTGAGTTTTCTTTTAATCAGCTAAAAACAATATTTTCTTGGTCAACTTGAGTCATTTCCTACATTTTGAGAGGTCATTTTGTGAACTGATGTAAGCCGATGTTGGGATTCAACAGGTTTTGGTGAATATATTTAGCCTCTGGTGGCTGAAGATTGATGGCGGCTAAATCTTTTCTTGCCAATCTTGTTACTAAGTGGACTGCTACAAGTAATGCAAACCTCAAGCCAAATTTTGTTAATAGTATATATTTATTAGCTGGCCTTATCTCTTCAAAACCATTATTTCAACAATAAAAAATAATTTTGACATATTTTATGCTAATTAACACACCCTCTGGTGTAGATTTTAATAAATGCTATTGAAACACCCATGTAGCCACCTCCAAAGCTATGGACTTTACTAATTAGGGCATTTCCAAAGTTATTTAATCAACTCTGGTGTGAACACTAAAGTTAACTTATTGCCCACATGCAACATACATACATGAGACCTACTATGGAAGTATTTTTAAAGCAAATTACCAGATAAACAATGTAATAGGTCAGAATTTAGGCATTTAGTCATGCACTCATGCTAATTGCCATACTCCTTTGTAATTAACATCCCTCCTGACTGGATTAATTGAGTTTGCAATAAGTAATCACATTTATAATACTGCAACTGTTCCCAAATTAATTGCCCACGTGTTCAATGAACCGTTACATGTTCTCTTTTAAAGCAGCTTAGTGAGCAGACAATTCTAGAGCCCTGGTCCCAAACATTTTGAGAGAGGGGCACAGAATCCTCTAAAAATATGTCCAGAATATGATGAAAGCAATAAACCAGTGTTTTTAAACTTTGAGAGTACATGAGAATCACCTGAGTGCGAATTAAAAATGCATATCCCTTGCCTCCATCCCCCAAAATTTTGGTTCAGTAGGCATTGTGTGGGGTCTGGAAAAACTTGGTGAAATATTGCACACCTTTTTTCTGGAGAAATGCACATGTGCCCATACTTTCTACTTTGCTAATGATTATGGGGAAGGTTTTCAGATCCCTGTGGCTTTTGTCTAGTACAATTTCCCTCAAGATTGGCTGCATATTAGAATCAACAGGGGAGGTTTTACACTATATTCCAGACCAATTAAATCATAATATAAGTGGTATAGGGTGACTAAACCATATGTGTATTCTTCCCAACCCAGAATGGAGACTAGAACTTTTCCCCAGTGTATCAATCTATTTTACTGAATTATCACTTGACAAGATACCCAGAAAAAGTGATAATAAAAAGAATTCCAGAAACCTTATAAATGCTACAAAACACAGTTTACTTTGTGTATTGGTGGGAAGGCACATCATTTGGGGTATGATTTGTCTTTCTTTCTTCAAAGGTTCAAAGGATTTAGTGGACTTTGTACTGTGTTTGATAGAAAGCCCTTCCAAGTTTGAGGGAAGAAAAGCAAGGCTCTTTTTATAATTTATGGTGGCAAGATGACTGTTTATTGTGATAAGAAAGTCCAAGAAAACATGTGAAAATTAAAATTGACCATAACTTTACAATATTTTAATATCATGCCCAGTAGTAGCTAAAAGTCAATATTCATTATGAATAACCCAGGGAAATGGTTAAATGGGCAGTTTTCTAGCTGTTTATCTGAGGAAGGTCTTTTTGTCTTTCTTTTGATTAGGAACAAATCTTGTGATGAGCAAAGTAGTAGATGGAAACTTTAATTCAGTTGCATTTATAACATTTTAGAAATGATTTTAGAGTTCTATATTATAAAGGAAAGTAGTTGTATAATCAGCGATAGAAAAATCATGTTAGAAATAACTGTAATCAAAGCTTCTCCTATGTTTCCTTGAAGTGGACCCACTTAAAATATTACTCATATAGTCATTCAAAGCACAGGCAATAATAGGTGATTTAATGATGGTTAAAGCCCTTGAATAAATTCATATAGGCCAAGAAATTTTCCTGGGGACATGAGTTTAATAATTATAATCATTTCTTGTGCTGATAACACTTGAGTTAGGATTTTCACTGCCAGAGACAAAGTTTTAGAAAATCAAACTCTAAAAATTAAGTGTCAGAAGCTTTGGTTAATTCAAAATGTATGAGTTATAGTCCATTTGTGAAGAAAAATTGGGTTTTGAGTAAGCAAAATGGCCATTTCTAAGCTCAGAAAGCTTTTCTCCAAAATTGGATGCACCTAATGGCATAGAGGAGACGCTAGTTAAATGCAAATTCATTCTCTAATGGCAATTTCACTTTGTTTTACTGTTAAGGTAGAAATGTTGGCTTCCTTTTGTAAAAAATGGAAAGATTTTCATACTTTTAATAAAAGCTGAGTACTTTTTCATTGGGCCATATGAAGGGACTCACCAAAATTATGAGGGTTTAGAAGTTTGCTGGAATCTTTGTGGTAGAAGAAATGGAAGTGTAACTGAATTGTATATGTGCTACATAATTCTAGGCTGCTTTTGTCAGAGAAGATAGTACTTTTGAGAAAGCAGTTAGTTTTCTTGGCAATGGAGTAGTAAAGGAGTGAAAATGCTTTCAGGGAAGGTCCAGCCTTGTGGGGATAATAGTAATTTTTGTGTGTGTGTGATTTATTTTTGTTTTCTGAGTTCCTATTCTTCACCAACCTTACAAGCTGCTACACCTTCCTAACTCCAACGCAAACAACAGTTTACAGATGAGGAGTCCGTAGAGACAGGATTCAAACCAAATAGCTCTGCTTCCTAAGCTTCTGTTCTTTCTGTCACTTTGTTGTCTCTCTTCCACATAGTTGAAAGGTGGCCACCCACCCCTTGCTTGAATCCTGAAAGTTTGCTCACCGCATTTGGCAGTCACATTTGTAGTATTGGGCAGCTCACACAAAAGGCCATTTTCCTTTTGAGGTTATTTTTGTCTCCTTATGTCTTACATTTACTAGCTCCATGGGAGATATATTAAAGATAGCTCCAAGAGGGTAAATAAAACACGGGGCACCAAGGACATGAAGGAGAATGCTATGGAAGCTGGAGAGAAGATTGTGTGTACAAATAGACAAGAAATAAGCACAGGAAGCTGTTCTATTTTCTCCCAAGTTTAAGTTCTCATTTTCTGATGCTTTGCATGTGGTCTACCATTAAAGGACTGGGGTGTTCTATTATTCAGCCAGCAGGGGGAGCAGGGAACGTCGCCGAACCAACAGCCTCTGGGGAAGGGGAGGCCGGTCATTCAGCACAGTAGTTTATGAGTAGGTGTTCTTATCCTGCCTGGCATTAAGTCTCCTTTATGAAAAATTGTTTCTGATTTTGTTCATCCTGCTTATGGTCAGTTAAGGCATGAGACACCTAAAGCAGTGCTGCACTAGAAAAAAATATTTACGTTGGTGGTAAAATGCACTTTGTGTTTAAAATTTCTTTAAACATGCAGGGAATTGCAGTATTAAGAATGCCTTTCTAGATTCCAGTAGGATTGTTAATTCTGTCCCAAATGATTACTATATTTTAGGAGTAGGATAATAGCTTTGCTTGGGAGCAGCCAGATGAGGAAACATTTGGTTTGGAGAGATGATTTCAGGGTCCCTGAAAGACCTGCCCCAATTATTGACCTTACAGCCTTTTATGGACCAGGAATTGCAATCTCCTTTAGGTTAAATCCTCCTTTTTCTAACTAAAATATACACATTTTACCTAAAAGGAATAGCCCATTAATAGACCTGCATGCTGGGTGCGTTGGCTTATATCTGGAAAGGTTCTGTGGACAGGTGCATTTTGATGTTCTAAAGTACAGGGCCAGGTCCTAAAGGGATTTGTCAAGCCTTGCTAAGTATAGGGTGGTGGGCCCATAAGAGGGAGACCGAAGAATCAAAGACAAACAGTTGTTATCTCTATCTTTGCTTCGGACTGATGTTGGTTGGTCCTTTCAGGTTTTAGGATAGAAGAGGTAGGAGTCCCAAGATGAGATATCATAGTTCAGAAAAGCCCAGGGTTTAGAAGTATTACTTTTGTGCAGTGGTTTGTAACATCATTTTTGATCATGAACCCCTTGGAGTATCTGAAGAAAGTTGTGGATCCATGTCTAAGAATAATGCACATAAGCACACAATTTAGCCTGCTGTTTCAGGAATTCATTGACACTTGCTCCCAAACTCATCAAGAATACTTGTTTAGAGCAGTAGTCTCTAAAACATGGGGATGTGTCCAACCCAGGGTGGTGTGCAAAGAGATCCACTAGAGTATGGATTCTTCTATTTGTATTTATTTTTGTCTGTTAAATTTTTTAAATTTCTAGGTAGGTTTAATATTGCATGTGATATATTAGTGCCATAGTACATGTATAATATTTATATAAAAATAGATAAACAAAAATCCATTGTAAGAGCTTAAAGTTTTACTGCTAAAGAGGCACAACTAAAATATTGAGAGCCTACCAGTTTAGAGAGTGGTGCTAATTATATTGAAATTCGAGGTTCTCCTTTACCTAAATTGGAGAGTCAGTGATAGGAAGTTAAATCAAGAGGTTACTGCCAGTAATGGAAAGTTTGTGCCTAATAATGATGATAAGTAACATTTGCTCACATTTTACTAAGGGCTTTCATATGTGTCCTATTTGGTCCTCCCAGCACTCCTGTGAGAGGTAGAGCAGGTATGTGAATGGAAATTTCTAAGAAAAGGTGTGTTAACCAAATTCTCAGATAACTCAATAGACTTCCCAGGGGCTCTTGGCTAGTCGGTGGTGGAGCTGGTACTCATAACGTTGGCTGCTGACCCCAAATTATGTGCTCATTTCACTGTACCACAGGGAGAAGTCAATCAATATGGGCTGTCGCTGGTCCCATCGCTGCAGCTACTGATGCTCCCCAGGATTCTGCGTTGTAGAATCCCTGGCTGATCCAGACACAGGGATAGAAAACATATTTTAGCTCCTTTTTCAGAGGGCCAGGAAGCTGAGCTAACAATTCAGCATTAGCTCTCTCTTGTTGGTACTGTAATACCAGCATATTTCAAAAACAGATAGAGGGCTCTGGAAGGCTTTAGATACATCTATGTACAAAAAAGATTTACAATGGGTTATTAAATGGGAGTTCTGAGTCTGGCTTCACTGGAAGTGCCAACCACTCTTACTCCCAAATTTCCCCTGGTGCCACTGTCAAAGGCAAAGTACTCATCTAGATGGATTGTTGTTCTGACCCAGAATGACATTTCCAACTTTTCTTATATATAATCCAATTTCTGAACTTCCTTTTCAGTGATATTAAGTGGAATAGCATAAAAAAGTCTTTTGGCATTAAAGATAATAAATGTGTTCAGCATTGCTCAGGTGTCTCTGCTCTTTGCCAGTGCATTAGCTGTATTGATTTTAGAATTTTAAATGACCCTTTTTACCAGACTTGATTAATGTCTCCTCCTCAGATCTTGGCTACCTGCTCCTCCCTTCTTCCATGTGCAATCTTCCTCCCTCTCACACTCCCCCAAGTTCGAGGCAGCTGACCTTCACATGACCAAGGTCAGGAAATGCTGTGAGGAGTTCCCCTTGGCCCCGTGATTAGCCTCTGATGAGGGGGCTGGTACTGGAAGAGTCAGACCTTCAGTATGTTGCTCTAGGCCCATTTTTCTTGCGCCTGGGAACACCACAATGGACCTCCTGGCTTTGTAAGTGTCAGACTGTTCTTAGATGTGGCTTGCAGAGAAGAAGCTTTTATAAAGACAGACAGGAGGCTTGGAGGCAAAGCGAGATCTCTGGCAAGAGATGGCTGGCTCAATTCAAATATCACTGCTACTGCATGAGACTAAGGTCTATTTCCTGAGATTACCTCTAATTAATGAATAGTGTCCTCTGCTACTCTCAGAGAACACTTTATTTAACATTCTGTTCACACATTATTTTATTCTGTCTCAGCAATGGAACTGTGAGATAGATCCCCCAGGACTCTGCAGCCCGGTATAGCTTTGTTCCCTCCTCACCCTCACCAGTGTCCCATGGAGAGGCTAGCACCCCAGGGGTTATGGCCCTTGGGCCAGGCTTCTTTTCCTCTTTCAGGAAATGGGTGAGTGGGAGATTGATTACGCCTTGCCTGGAGATGGCCACTCTTCAACCAGGATTGTTTTCACTTGTTGACTGATTAAATCTTTTCATAATATTTTAAAAGTAAAACTGTTGAAAACGAAAATAACTATATTACAACAAATTTGGAAAGTTTAGGTTTAGCAATCAGCCCTGCCCTTACTACACAAACACACCCACTCTTAACAATTTTTTGTATTTACTTAGTGCGTTTTATATGCATGTCTCATGTAGTTCTAATGACAGTGCTTGTGAATATTATATTTTAAAGATGATAAGATTCTATTTTAAGCATTTTTTCTTTTCTTCAATCATACTCATAAATTTTATAGGCATACCATAATTTATTTTACTGTTTTTCTATTGTTATCTATAAGATATACCATAATTTATTTCCTCATTGTTATTTATTGGCTATACCATAATTTACCTCCTCATTGTTATCTAATGTACATATCATAATTTATTTAACTATGTTCCTGTTGCCAAACATTGATGATTAAGTGACTATTAAGCAACAATTGGCTTAGGAAATCTGCTGATACAAATTTAGCTTGACAAAAATCATTATTTTTTTGAATAAACTTTATTTCATCTTCAAAAAATAAAATAAACTAAAAGCAGCTCAACAAACTATGGAAGCATTACTTTAAAAGCCCTGTCCAGGCAAAATTATCTTATTTAATGCTAAAAACAAACTTAATATTTTATAATCACTATTATCTAGCATAACACTTGGGCCATTGTTGACACTCAATAAAAGTTAGTTTCTTCCTTCTTCTTTTTTCTCCTTTCTTTATACTAACCTTATGGCTGATTCTTGTACTATGAACTTGAAGGCATGGTTTATATTTGGCCCAGAGATTTCTAATTGCTTATCATGCACATTAAGCCCGATTCTTTCATTTAACTCATGGGCAGTACCAGTTTTATGATCCCTGGTGTTTAGTTTTCTCTATAGAGTTTGGTCAAGTGTAACAATTCACTTTTGTCAGATTTAGAATGTTAGAGCTACAAAGGACTGTGATGATTGATTGCCTTCTCCCGTTGTTTCCCAATATGGTACACATCAGAATTTCCCAGGGTGCTTAAAATACTGATTCTTTACTGTTTGGGTTTGCTAAAGGCTGCCAATGCAAAATACCAGAAATGGGTTGGCTTTTTTACAATGGGGATTTATTAGGGTAGAAGCTTACAGTTCTGAGGCGGTGAAAAGTGCCTAAATCAAGGCATCATCAGAAATGCTGTCTCTCTGAATTGCAGGTGAGGGCCATCAGGCACATAGTGGCGTCATCTAAAGATGCTTTTGTTTGAAGCTTAGCTGTGGGCAATCAAGCTTGTCTCTCCCCTTTCCTCCGGCCCTGTCTCTTTCAGCTTCAAGCTGCTCCATGGGCCTAGCCTTTTGGGGACTTCATTGCTTCAGCTTTGGCTGCTCCACTGATTCCAGCCTCAAGTTACTCTTTCAGCCACTCTGGGTTTCTCTGTCTTTCTGCAACTGGAGGCCATCCTGGAGTCCTCTCACATGGCAGGGTAAAATGACAGCTTTCTCTGTGTTTCTCTGCTTTCAGTCATCAGTTTATATAAGACTCCATAAAAGGATTAGGACCCATCCTGGGTCCTGCAATCTAATCAAAGACCCTTAATGGAAGTGATCTAATCAAATGTGATCTAATCAACAAGTCCTTTAACTGAATCTAGCCAAAACATCCCACATAAAATACAAGCACAAGCATGGGTTAGCTTAAGAACATAATTTTCTGGGGTCCACAAATATTCAAACCAGGACACTTACTAATCCAAGTCTGTTGGATGAGAACTGGGAATCTACATTTTAAAAAGTATCCCAGTGTTTTGATTCAGGTGGTGGAAGGACCACATTTGAGGCTACCACTTGGTTAGTACACCTTGCTAATTTTTTAGAGTTAATGTTAGATTTTCATCATGTTCAGCCTTATGCTTTTTAAAACTAATTGAATCTTGAGATGACTTATACCAGGAGGAAAATATTGCAATCACAATTACGTTCTGCAACAGGAAATAAGCTCTAAATGAATCTTAACATTTTACTTGACACCTCACTATGTTTAAGTGTATTAAAGATGTCACTGAATGGTGCAGGGGAGGAAAATGAACATGATTTGGCAAATAGGTGTTCATGGTACTATTATCCATGACTGTCTATGCTGATTGACAGCACACACATTACCTCTTAACAGGCAGTGTACTCAGTTGCATAAGATTTAAGTGTATGACATTTTTACTGAATATTTGAAACTGTTTTAGTTAATAGTATAAATTGTGCATAGACCAACTTTCAGCCACTGTTTCACATTGCTTAATGGATAAGCCCAAAATTTCCATAGACCTCTGCTTTAAAAAAAAGTACTTATTTGAATTTTTATGCTTATTGTAGTAGGTCAACAATGCCATGCTGCTTAAGTATCAGGTATTTTGAGTAGGGCAAATGTTTAATAATGCAGAGAAGGAATCTCCCCCATGTTATAGATATGGAAACTGAGGTTCAGAAAGGTGAAGTGCTCAAGGTCACTCAGTCTTAAGGAGCAGAGCCAGAATTGGAGCTCAAATCTCCTGCATCCTTGCTCTGTTCTTTCTACCATACCAAATTACCCTTTCTGCATAGTTACTATCTAAAAAGGGTCACCAGGACAAATAGCTGGCAGAGATGCTATAATGCATATATATATTGCAAAGAGCATTTAAGCAAGGAATTTTACTCAATATTTCTTTTGGAAAACCAAACATGCTTTATTTCATTTTTTTCACAATTTATTTAAACATCTCACATATACAAAATAGGTACAATTTAATTTTTCTGCTTGTTCAAGAAACAAGGCTTCTTTGGAACCATGGGAGAGGATGGAAATGAGACTGGCAAAGAACAAATGCTGAATCTAAAGAGGAGGACAAAGTTGGGCAAATGATCCACACACTTAATTGGGGGTAACATGGAAAATAGTGATGCTAAAGCAAATGGGGGAAAAAAAACAATAAAACTCAATACAGAGCAGTATTTCTTCTCAAATTCTTCTAGCACCATCAACATTCAAGTATCTGAAATACTCTTAATTAGCACCTTTGCATTATGAACAAAACAAAACAAGTACCTCAGTTCATCTCTGTCTAGGTCAGCACCTAATGAATGATGTGGATCACACTCGCAGGAAAGTGTTTTGAGGTAGTTTAAACCTTTGGAAGTTTGGGTTTTAAACTTCCCTCTGTGGAAGATATTCAGAAGCCACAAGTGGTGCAAATGTTCATGGTTTTTATTTAATTTTTAATTTTTATTTTGGTTTTCTTACAAAGGTTGACATTTTCCACAACAGGTGTAAGAGTGTTGAAAAATTCCAAATCTTTGGGGAAGAGGGAAGAAGGGAGGGAGTTTATTAAATTGTATTGCACAATGCTCTGATCAATCCTTCTCCTTCTCTTTTGCCCACAATTGAAGCTAGTAGAACTGCAGAAGAAAGGGAAGGATTCAGCTTTCAGTTAAAAAAAGAAGAACAAATGGCAAAGAAAGAAAGTCTGTTCAGATTTCTTTTTTTTTTTAAATTTAGTTTGAGTTCATTTATTTGAAACAGACAGGGCCAATGTCCAATCTTATTTCTTGGTCAGCACCACCAATGTCGAAAGGTGCAATATCAAGGATGGGCAGGCGAGACGGCTTATTTGTTTTGTACTCGATGATTGTCTTTTCCCATTCATTTGTCTTTCTCTGTTTAAAAAAAATAGGGAAGAAAAAGGATAAATAAAGCAGCACTCTTTCTGAATCTAATAATTCTGTATCTTAACTTTTATAAGAACCACTCTTTTTGGCCTATCAGTGTTATCCTGAAGATGTGTATCCCAGATTAACAGGTTCATCTTTGAAACAGCAGCATCAAGGGAAGTTTTTAGGGGGAGGGCTTCCCTACCAGGCTCAATTTTTTTTTGTTGTTAATGCTTCAACACATTCTAAGTGACTTAATTTCTACAATATCCCTTGCGGCATTGGTGTGTGTACATGTGTGTTGTGTGTGATGGGGAGGAGCTGAGTCGGTCTTCAATTTATAGCATATTTTTCCATATTGTAGGGAAAGCAGAAAGAAACAACTAAATATAGGCCATACTAATAAGTCATAAAATACATAGGACTGTAAATTATAGCATAGCCCCTTTTAACCTCAATTAATTTTAAGTTATGGGTGTACATCACCATTTAGAAAATTCTAAATTTGGTATATATGGCATAAATATGGTATATATGAAAAAGTATTTCAGAAGGCAAGATATGATAAGAATACTCTTGAATTACCATTTGATTTTAAGTAAATACATTTATAAAAAAATATCAAATAAGTTAGGTCTCCTATTCATCTGTTCATTTAATGGTCAACCTAGAACCTCCCTCCCTTGCCAAAGTAAATGTCATTCCCATATTTCACTTTTACTTACAGAGCAGCCATCTACAAGAACAGTGTAAGTGAACCTGCTGTTGCCCTCAGCAACAAGTTCAACATCATTAGAGCCCTGCAGGATGACGGCCTTTTTCAGGTCACCAGTCTCCTCATCCATGTAGGCAATGCTGTTCTTGCAGTGGTAGGTGATGTTTTGAGAGGCATGGTTGGCCAGCAGCCGCATGAAGGCAAGTTGGGTAGCCATTTCCTTGGAGGTCACTCCCTCTTCATTATATTCAAACTACAGAGAACAAAGTGGAAATTCCAGTTAAGTGAAGAAGGACTGGGGCACTGATCAGATACTAAAAGTCAAGTTAAAAAAATAAAAAGCGGGGAGTAGGTGTAGCTCAGTGGTTGGGTGCCTGCTTCCCATGTACGAGGTCCCAGATTCAATCCCTGGTACCTCCCCAAAAAATAAATAAAAATAAAAAATAAAAAGCACTTCAGTGCTACTCTTGTAGTGTGGAATAGCAAGGAAAAATAGACTCAGATCTCAGCCTTTATAAAGGTACTTTTAAAGGAAACTCAGTGTATTTTTCTTTGAACCATTGGTTACCTAGAATGGACAAGTAACTATTAGGCTCAGCCAAGGCCATCTAAAATGGTACATGCTTCGAAGCCTTTATGTGTATGTTTCTTCTTTAGAATAAGAGAGCAAGGAGATGGAGATTCTGACCTCTTTATTTTTCTATAATTCCCACCAGTAGGCATTCAATAAAATTGGTGAAAAGGTTTGATTAAAAATTCAGAAAAGCTGTTCCCATTCTAAAAATGCATATGCATATATGTGGGCCTATAGGCTGGTCCCTGCTCTTTCACACTAAATGACATTAATCAGTTTCTTCAATGATGATCAATTAAGTCAAATTTGAATAACAACACTGAATTATATTGATGTGCCCAATCAATCCATCTTTTAATGTGTAATCCAGAATTGGAAACTGAGAAATGAGCAGTTTTTTTTTTTTTTTTAAAAGCCCATTTTGGTAATGGGTTGAAATGCAGTTAATTATAAAGTAGACAATCCTAACAAAATGTTATTTAGTAGAAGAAGGAACATTGGTAGGACTTCTTACCTGGGTTCCACCATTGATAGTTTCTCCCAGCCAGATATGCTTCTTGGCCTTGGAGCTCCTATACCAGTTCATGGCTGGGATGCTTTCAGTTTGTGCCCGAATGCAGGTTTCACCAGTAGAGAAATCACAGTATACTTTGATGGCATCCATAGTACATCCTTGGTTAGGATCAATCCAGAAGTAACCTTTTAAGAAAACAAGACCCAGGTCACAAAACTGCTCATTGAGTAGAGGATAAGTTCTAATAATTTTTAGTTAAAGATATTGATTCCCATGTGTAAAGTCTTGATTGTACTGTTAAACTATCTACCCCACATTTAATCTATTTTCAAGATTTGACAGTTTCTCTCTCTCTTCTCCTGCAGATTACCATGACAAAGGACAAAACCTATAGTAAGAGAAGTTTGAGAATGTGCTGGATGGGAGAAGAAAATGATGCTTCATTAATTGTGTGTGATTTTACATAATGCATTTTTCAGCCAAATGCATTTTTGTTCTAAAATGAAACACTGGTAGGGCTACGCATGTGGGAACTGATTTTGAAAAGCCCAACTTGTGAGAAGAGTCAGTCTGGTTTGGGCATCTTGACCTACCGCTGTCCCACTCTGGGTGGCTGAGTCTCAAGTCACGGCACGTGCGAGCTGGGTTCTTCCTAGAGCCTTCAGGAGTAAGAAGGGTCTCAATCTGGTTGTTGAGGGATTTCAGAGTAGCATCAACTTCATAATCCTTGGGTCTGAGGGAAGGTGGTGAGCGAGGCTGGTCAGCCCGGTAGAAGTCTCCTTCATAACCAAAGTCATAACCGCCACCACTTACGCCAGGAGGGCCAGGAGGTCCGGGAGGGCCAGGAGGGCCCTGCAAAGGTGAAAGTGAGAGGGGAGAGAGGGGAGGTTTTTAAATTTGGTTTTAGTGATAGACATCAATGACAGCAGATTTTCAACTGAGCTCCACACAAAAGCACGTACTAGTAAGTAAAAGAGAAACAAGGTAATGTAAATAAATAACTTGCTCCCAGGCACACGTGCAGATATGGGCTTAAAGGGCCTATTGCATATAGGCAATTTTAATATTATTTAGAAAATGTATTGAAGTGGGATTGCTTTAATGTGTTTTCATAATTATCTTAGTTTAGTCTGAAGAAAATATTTCTTAGGTCAGTGACACCCTTCATTATTTCCCCAAATTGTACTTACACTGGGACCTTGGCTACCCTGAGAGCCACGAATGCCAGCAGGTCCAACTGCACCAGGATGTCCAGTGCGACCATCTTTGCCAGCAGGACCAGAAGGACCAGCAGGGCCCTGAGAAACAAGGATACCAAGTCCGTGTGAGTCGGTGAAAACACACGAAAGGGGGCAGAGCCTAGAGGCTCCCTGTCCACCTTGGCCTCTACTTCAGAAAGAGACCCCTCTTAGATTGACCTACCCTAGGACCAGCGGGACCCACAGAGCCAGGAGAACCTTGATCGCCATGTTGACCCTTAAAGAGAGAACAGGAGAAATCACAGTTTCAGAACACATGTCAATAGTAGACTTTGTTTTTTTCAAACTGAATGACCAAACTTTAGTTTCCATGGACTTTGGATTGAGAAAATTGAAAATGTAAAGTGGGGCTCTTTTCTCCCATTATATCTATTATATTCAATTATTTTTTTCCACATGATATTTCAGCAGTGCGGTATTAGTCATTCTTCTAATTATATTTATTTTAAGAGGGATTGAAGGATATTGTTGCCAGGAGATTTTAATATATGTATAGTTTCATTTCCTCTTAACCCTCACCTTTTGGTGTTGGGATGAAAGAGCATTATCTCCAAGGGATGAATTTAACCAGAGAACAGTCAATAGGTATGATGTAGGATGTGTTGAAACAAAAGCAATGAAAATGAGGAAGACTACTTTGAGTCGAAGGTCTTTAAGAGTGCTATGCATGCTGGATGGCCACGATTTACTTACAGCGAGACCAGGGAGGCCCTGCAATCCATTGTGTCCCTTTAAGCCAGGAAGACCTCTGGCCCCCTTATCACCAGGCTCCCCCTTATCACCTCGAACACCTTGTGGGCCCTGTAAAGAGAGAGAAGGACAAATAGGACATTTACGTTTTTAAAAAAAATGACACTTTTCCATAAATACTGTTTAATCTGTTTACTGAAGTAACTCAAGGTAAACAAATGAATAAAAGCCAGATTGGTGCGACTCTCATCTCTAAGGCTCTTATTTTAATCTGCTTTAGTTGAGTTATCTGTAAAGTGGCTAGGTATTTGTGATTGTTTAATGCAAATGAGCAGAAAAGACTTAAAAATATATCAAGCTATTTGTAGCAATTCTCAACATAGAAGAAAGTTTTTTTTTAAAGTACGAGGCCTGGCCTGTATGTTATTTATTTTCTTAATGGAAAGTCTGGACTGATTCTGTCTCAATGTTAATTTGTAGAGAAATCTTCATCATGTACGTACACTAGGACCTCTAGGACCAACAGCACCGACGGGACCAACAGAACCGACAGGACCCTGTGAATTGGAAAAGAAAAACACAATTCATCAACTGCATTTAAGATTCCCCTCCCCGTGTCCCCGCCAGTCCCCAGGGTGGGGAGGTGCAGGAAGTGAAGCCCATGAGGATGACAGCATTAAGGGGCTGAGATGTGCAGACTTACAGGTTCTCCACGGTTTCCATGTTTGCCAGCGGGACCCACGGAGCCATGAGGACCGGGTGCACCGGCAGCGCCAACGGGTCCAGCATTGCCAGCGTAACCACGCTCACCCTACCAAAGGCAAAATGAAGCTGAGCTTGGATCTGACCTGCATTTTAATTGCTTTTAAATTAGAGAGAGATGAAGAGGGGTACTGACCTTGTGTCCGGGGAGACCATCACGGCCTGGGGGGCCATCATTGCCAGGGTTGCCCTGTGAAGACACCACACATATTAAGGCCCAGCAGCCCTTGTTCTGACTAGCCTGCCTTCAATGCTCCCAGTGCTCAGCAGTGCACCCCTTTTCAGACTATGAAACATAGGAACAAGAACCTGCCAAACTAGATTTTTTAGAGGTGCTTTAAATATTGTGGCCCAATATTGAAGTGTGCTATCAAAGACATTTTCCCAAGCCCAAGTAATTTTTAATACTTTCAATATGAGGAGTGGCCTGCACACGTAGATTTTATCGAGATGTAGAAACAGACCACCTAGTTCAGGCACTTGGGACAAGAGAACCTCAGCTCACAACATAAGTTACTCACAAAGGAAATACTGCTCTGTTTTGTTTAACAAACCAAGTGTTGGACTCACATCTCGGCCAGTCTCACCAGGAGCACCGTTGACTCCAGGACTACCCACACCACCAGAGGGACCACGGGCCCCAGGAGGGCCTGAGATGCCAAGAGGACCAGGCTCACCCTAAAGAGGCAGAGAAGATAAAACAATAATTGTCTCATTGGATTACATGCTATCCTCACCCTCCAAAACCAACCCTAGCCAGGAGATTCTGGTTTGAAAGCAGGAAGGTAAATTGAATTTGAGTGGGCCACAAGATGGTAAGAATTGTCATCAGTGATTGTCCTCCCTCCCACACACATAGATTGTCAGCTTTATGTAATTATGGCATATTGGTCTATACAATGAGAGCCTGTTTTTTTTCACTATCCCAAATGAAATGAATTCATAAAGTTGATAGAATTTGGGAGATAAGATGGTTCCATGTTGCTGTCAAGTGTAAGATTTAATGGAATGATTCAGAACTTCCAGAGTTTCATTCTTCCCTCATGATAAATGATGCCAGCATATCATATTGCAGAGGAGTAAATGCAATTAGAGAAAAATTCATTCTGCATATTGTTAAGCTGTGTCTTTACAGTGTTTGTCTAAGTAAGGTGGTATTAAAGCTTCTTAGATAAATGACATGTGATCTGTATAAAGAAAATGTGATGAATAAAAATCTTAAGAGGAGTCATTCAGTGATCAACCTGTCACATTTGAAGTGGCAGCTTTAAAAATCTTTTATTATGTTAATGAGAATCAGAATGGTGTCAAGCACTCACCAGAGCTCCAGCAACACCTGGTAGACCACGTTCACCGCGAGAGCCTGGGAGACCCAGGATACCCGGAGCACCAAGAAGACCCTGAGGACCTGAAGTGCCAGGAGGTCCCTAAAAAAGAGGAGAAACACTGAGTATTACGGGCAAGACCCTGGGTGATAAGAAAAGGCTGTCCTGAGGATTGTGAGAAAGTGCCGTCCACAATGTAGATCATGGCTAGTGACTTCCGATTAGTAGGACAAATCCTTGGATTCTTTTCTCTAGTGATGACAATAAGCTTGCATCTTGGCTTTTATTATATATTAACTTGGTTTCTTCTTGAGAACAAAGGTACAAAATCTAAAAAATATGTGGTTGAGATTAATGAAGCCATCCACGGTGGTGGGGGAGTTTTATAGGTCTGTGCAGGGAAGTAAACTTTGACCTTGGCCTCTTAAACTGAACCAGGGCTGAGAAAGCCAAATTTCTGAGTAGTAATAGCACTGACCAATACAGGCTTCAGGAATTGCTGGCTTACTAAGGCTGATTAATTTTCAGAAGGATGGCCGTGACCATGGGATTCTGAAGGCAGCAGAAGTCTGTTCCAACCCCGGAACCAGGAAGGGATCCTCAATAGCTTAAAGGGTGATTCTGATAAAATTGTCCTTTCAGTGACTGTCATCCCTACCTAACACCTTCTGAGCATGTGCTGAGGCTATGGCACCTCAATATCTGCTTGAAAGATTCTATGGCTCAACTGAGCTCAGCTTGAGAGCCTACAATACTTATCCAAAAATATACAGCCCTTGAAGATTTGTGTGAGGGTTTTATCTTACTTCAACACAAAGCACTGAAAAAGAGGAGTTTGAAAACACTTACAGCAGTACCAGGTTCTCCAGAAGGACCCTTCTCACCAGCAAAGCCAGGGGGGCCACCTGCACCTGTTTCTCCAGTTCGGCCAACTGGCCCTTGGTCACCACGAGGACCACGGAGCCCTTCTTTACCAGCAGCACCAGTAGGACCAGGAGGGCCAGTAATACCCTGTGAGCAAATGTACAAGGTCATTTACTTTCTGTTAATCAACATGAACTTGGAAGAGAGCAGCAAAAGCTCTAGAGATTAAGATGCAAACAGTGTGAAGCAACAAAATAATATCCTGACCATTATGGGGAAATGTTTAGACTTTTAACACTCTTTCTTGTAGAAAGAAGTCAACTCCCTTCTTCTGAGGCTGTAATGAAGCAAATAATTGAGGAAGGGTCTCTGACAAATTTCCGTGAGAAAAGGCTGTGTCCTGCCACCAGTATCCTGGCATATTGGAATAGAACTATGTAGAGTTACAAGAGTTAGCCATAAATGAATGTGTTTTGGGTTTTTGGAGGACTCTGCCCCAATTTCTTTCTGAAGAAAGCCAATACTGGCATTTTGCTCCTTATTGAGGAATCACATGTGTGCTCAACTAGGTTTAATTAAATGCCTACAGGGAATGAAAATTTTTCTGGTGGGAACCTGTAAAAGGATTCCAAGAAACCAACATCTTTGCTATTTTCTCCCTGAAACCTCAACCGGAAGACTTAATCCTTGGTAATTAATTAAATTCTCTTGACTCCTGACAGGAGAGTCTGAATCAGAATTAAATTAGAGGCCAAATCACCTTTAAATTCAGAAACAATTTTATATTAACAATGGAGGCAGAATGTTGGCCATAAAGGGTAATTAGATATAGAAATATCTATGTGACTAAATTTGTTCTGTTTTTTTTGTTTTTTTTTTTTGACAAAGAGACCATGCCCCAAAAAGGGGACTGGTATTTGCATGAATAAAAGCCTCTTAAACTGATATTATAAAATAAAATTTGTGATGGTTTTACCACAATGGTTCAGAAAAACTGATTTCAGATGAGGAAAATGATAGCAAATATTAGTAACATGTTTTCACAGAGAGTTTCTTACAGGTTCCCTACCAGATGCCAGGTCTTTTGGCTAGAGTTAATGAAGTCCTATTTGAAGTGATTTACTTACAGAGGGTCCAGGGGAACCAGTCCGTCCAGCAGCACCAGGGAAACCAGTTACACCCTAAGAACAAAGCACATTACAATTCCACAGTCAATACCAACTCTAGGGTTTTGTGTGAGATGGGAATGTCTCCTGTGGGAAATCCTCAATACGTGTGAACAGGGATGAATCAAGGAGTGGGGAGAGTAAGCAGCCTCCTGAGGGTATGATTTAACCAGGACCCTGAAGTCCTTCCTTCTCCACACATTTTCCCCACCAATAAGCCCCCGGCCTGTAGTGCCCATATTTTGCATTAAGGCTTTGTGACATGCAAGATTTGGGTAGTTTTGAAATGCTAATAAATTATCTGAGGTGGTAAGGGCAAGAAGACGACACACTATTATTACATGTTATTGTGCCATTATTACACGTTATTGTGTGTACATTAACATATTTATTTACTTGGCGAGGTGCAAAAGGAATGGGCACTGAACAGGTAAATTTGTTTACAGAGGCAGGTACAACGAAAGACCTAAAGCATTAAGCGCTATCTAGTGAGAGAAGGAGTTGGTAGAGTTCAATCCTGGGAACTCTGGTCCTCTAGGGAGTCAGGTAGAAGAAGAGGGGAACTAACAAAGAAATATTTTATCCACTTCACATTTCAAGGACTCTGGTCAACCTTGGTTATTACCTCAAGTGAGGTGGTAGCAACATACACTGCCCTCAGTTCCTGCTGGGATTATGTTAACATCGCGTGTATCCGACCTCAACTTCAAGGCCAGAATTGCTCTGATCCGAATTAACCTGAATTACAAGAGTCTCCTTATCATAGTCTAGATTTAGCAAACATTTCAAAAGTCATCCCTCATGGATTCTGAAGAAAGAAATGTGAACAGAGTCCATTCTCAATACTCACAGGGGGGCCACCATCACCTCGGCCTCCAGCAGGACCAGGGGCACCATTTGGACCCTAAATGGAAACAAAAGGACAGGGTCAAATAAAAAAACAAACAATTCTTGTAAATGCTATACTATTCTTCAAAGGGGTTATTTCCTTATCTATTAGAAGTACATCCAGAAAGATAAAATGATTCTCTGTGTCATATAAAATAAATGCCAATTTCCTTACTTCAATATTACCATTCCCAAGGAGTTACTGAAGAATTAATATAAGACAATCTCTATGAAACTTTTATAAATTTTAAACAGCATGCTTAAGAAGAATGTTAATTCTTCTTTTCTACCATCTTTCATGTGGAATATTCCTTGGTGTACAGTAGACACTTAGTAAGTGCATGTTGAATGATAAGATCTCAGGGCTAACCACACAGGCTGTGTGGACCACGAGTGAATTTAACTTACAGATGGACCAGCAGCTCCAACGGGGCCTGTGGGGCCAACAATACCATTTTCGCCCTTAGGCCCTTTGGTTCCTCTCTCTCCTTTAGCACCAGGTTGTCCAGCAGCACCCTGTTGGAAATGACAGCTATAGTTCTGGTTCCAACTCATTCTACTCCCCAATTTAATGTTGGCCAAATTATCTTCATTACATGATACTCACAGCAGGACCAGCAAATCCATTGGCACCAGCAGGACCAACCTCACCACGTTCACCCTAGGTGGGAGAAAGGATTTAAAAAATATCTTAGCAACCATAGGTTCATCCATGTCTAAAAGTAGTGAGGTAGGAATGCCCAGAATTACCCAGGTTACTACTTACAGGGCTACCACGAGGACCAGAAGGACCAGCAGGACCAGCAGCACCAGCTTCACCCTATCATGGGACCAAAGATGAGTTTGTTAATGTGACCCACAGAGATGCTCAAAAACTGTCAGGGAGACAGAACAGTGGTAAACAGTAGTGGGCTATTGTCAGATTTTGCAGCTGCCTCGGAAGAGATTCCTAATGCACATGACATAGGGTAAAATGAAGTGGATTTTTACTCAAATAATATTTAAGATTGTATTCACTTTGGGGCTTGAAATGGTATTGCTTGTATACTTGCAAAAGCACTATATAACTCAGAGTCTACAATACCAAGAGGACATTTTAATTTTCAGAAGGACACAGGGCTAATGTTTGCTGCAATCTTTCCAATACAAAAAATAAGGTCTAATTTAAGTGGACTATTCAACATGAAATGTGCACTCTATATATTTTACAATTTTTTTTTTTTTTTTTACGATTGAAGGTTTTGAGAAAGCTCAGTGCCTTCTTTTGTTCTATTGTTAATAGGTAACAGGAAAAGACTTTAAAACAAATGATAGAGGTTACAGCATAGATCAGATAATTGTCACATCCATAAGAAAGTGAAAGAAAACTTTAGACACCCAACGTTTGTTTCCTGCTACCACCTCACAATAGCTAGCTTTCATAGTATGTGGGCTGGATGGGGCTCTTTCGGAAAGTTCAGATACTGCTATTGACTCAGAGAATTAAAACTCAGTGAAAATGCATGCTTACCCGGTCACCAGTGGCTCCAGCGGGACCAGGGGCACCCACAGCACCAGGAACACCCTAGTACCGAAAAGGAAACATGTATTACTAATAACACCCCATCCCATCCAAAGGGAACCTTGTCATTCCCCCTTCCCATGTTTACAAAGTGAGTGAACACCTTTACTGCACACTCTGGTTGAATATCAAGAAAGCCTCCGATACATTTCAGCTCCAATTATCAAGACTATCAGAAGCTGCCCTCAGGAGGACAGTATCTGGTAATAAACATTGTGGAAATGTATAAGTCAAGGGCAGGTTAGAAGTTTCAGAGATCTGAACTCTCTGCTCTTGTAAAATTCCCTGGAGGGCAGAAAATGAGTAGCCTTGTTTAGAACTGTTAGGACCGTGTGATTCCAAGGAAGGATTTTTCTTGAATGTGCCACAGCAGATTATCAGGATATGATGGGAAGAAAGAACTAAAGCAGCCTGTGTCCTGGAAGAGCCATTATAACATCTCAGGTTAGATTATAATACAGTTATGGGACTATCTTTGTAATATAATACAGTTATGGGACTATCTTTGTAATATAATACAGTTATGGGACTATCTTTGTCATCTCCATCATGTTAATAGCTAATCTTTGGGGCTGCTGAGTATAATTGCTAGGGCATATATTTGAATAAATAGGACTTTGTTGGAGGTTCTGGCTTCTTAAAATGTAAGAGAAGTATTGCCTTTTAAAAATTTTAACCCTATTTTAACTTAAAACAGTCATGAAAAGTTCAATTAAACCTAGAACTTCTGGTCTGTACTTTGTCATTGGAATAGTTAATGACAGGGAAAAAAAAAAATTCTGGCTATGTTTTTTAAAGGGAAGTTTTCTATTGGAACACATAAAATGATATTACTAGGCATAGATCCAGAAAGGAATGGGGCTCTATTTTGATATACTCGAATTCTTCTTTTGTCAGCTCTATTCTGGAAAACTCAATTCGAAGTAAGTAAAATGTAAAAAACAAAATCTAGGTGCAAAGAAACAAAAATCTACTCACACGAGCACCATCTCTGCCTGTGGTTCCAACTTCACCTCTGAGACCAATTTCACCCTGGAATTACAAAACAACAACAACTTTCTGTTTCCCAACTGAATTTTTGATAAATGTTAACCTGAAGTGCTTTTACAGAAGCTGCTGTAATACTTTCAGTCATTTAAGATCCCTAGTAAGGTCTCTATTCCCTATCATTCTGTGGATGTTGAGTGAGGGGGAAATTTTAGAAAAAATAATTTAAGACCCTTTCCAGATTCTTGCTAAACATTTTTAAAATTTTCCACACACCCTCTTGATGCATAATCAAGCAAGGTACAAATTCATGTGGACAGACTTATAAGGCAACATTACCATGGGCTGCAGTGCCTGATCACTCTTATGGCAAGTAATGCAGCAGCACGGTTGACAGCTGTTCAATATAGTTTCTTCCCATTAATTAGGGCAGGATGAGGCATTATTGCTAGTGGCATTAAAATGAGCCTCATGTATTACTCAACGCCATCTGTTTGCGTGAAATTCCATGGTAGCAAGGAATTTTGCCAGATTAGTGAGTTTAAACTGTGTAGGTGCTAGGTGGCAGAGGGAAATATATATGGATAGATATCAAAATGCTACCATACCATGTGTCAGGAATTGTAAAAGTAAACAAACAAAAAGCAAGAAACAGAAAAAAACCCAGGTTCATCTTTGCAGCCTTTTTTGATAGAGTTTGTCAACAATAGGACTATAGTCCAACACTGAGTGGGTACCTTTTCTCCCTTGCCTCCAGGGATGCCAGCAGCACCCCTCTCTCCTGGGAGTCCACCAGAACCAGCTGGACCAGCAGTGCCCGGAGCGCCGACTACACCAGGTTCACCCTTGAATCAAACACACATGGAATAAATTATTTCAGTGGTGAAAGAAAATGAACTGAACTCTTGAAGAATTCCAATTTAAACATTTAATAGATACTTTTTTTTTGCCTGCCTCGAAACACAGAGGAGGGCTACTGAAAGGAGGAAGAATATAACAGAGGGAGATGCTATTAATGATACAGTGACTAAAAAGAAGAGGGCAGTGGCAGTGCGTGGCTATGAACCCCTGATAACTTGCTCCCAGTCTTAAGTTAGATAGGCATAAGAAAGAAGAGGACAAGACAATGGGATCCAGAGAAGTCACTTAGCCCAGACAGGAAACATGGAAAGAGACCTCATCAGTTGGGGAGATATTTGCATTTTATCTCAAGAGTAGGAACTAGAGCTTCCATTTCTATATAAAACCTTGCAATTCCAAGTACTTAAAACCTGTTGGGTAGCTTCTGAGCTAAATCTCCTTGAAAGTACTTCTACTATCTTACAGAACCATATTTTTTCCCTTTCTTATATATCCTAATTCCCTCTTATCCTTTTATTGCCCCTCCCCACAAAAAAATCCTTCCACATACAAAAACCTTTTTTGTAGATAATCTTTGGGGTTTCTACCCCTAAAGGTAATATGAGTTACCTTTTATTTATTGTGGTTCAAAGTAAGCCCTTTTCAAAAATCTGTAATTCTATCAATTTTAAAATCGAATCCACAGGTTATATTTTGGAACAGAAGATTTCAAGGCTATGTTTTAGGAGTGAATGTACTCTCCAGTTACTTTTTATCATAGTAAATTATCTTCTTATTAAAATGTAGACTACTTTTTGAAATTTTACTCTAAGAGATGGGATGCTCAGAAGGTAAAGTTTTGTGCTCTAAGAATAATGTCCAAATGTATATGATGCTTTTAGTTTAAAACAGAAGTAAAACAATGATGAGAAAGGGGTGAAAACTCATACTAATCCAATGATGTTTGTAAAACACTGGGATAACCCCTCCCCATCCCCTGCCCAGTTTTCCTTTGAAATAATTCAGGTTTACTGGAATCAGATTGTTAGTTACTGAAATGAAAATCATCACAGAACTGAAAATAAATAAAAATGTGAAAAACAATTCTTTTATTGTAAAAGATTTACTTATTCTAGGATAGGCTGGGCCAAACCAGCAATATGTAAGGTAGATTTCTTACCTTGTTTCCATCAGGCCCTGGGGGTCCAGAAGGCCCTCGGCTTCCAATAGGCCCAACAGGACCAGCAGCACCACTCTCACCTGGGGGACCACGCTCTCCCTACAGGGTCGGAAGGAATGCTGCATCATCCACCCCTTTCAGAGAGACTGTTTTACACACCAGAGGCGCACTTGTTAAGCGCTGCAGTTCTGGTGCTGCCAGTTATTAACAAATTACAATTCTTTTTTTCCTAATTTTCCCCACTTGTAAAATGAAGGGATGAGATGAGATCATCTCTAGAGTCTCATTCAGCTCTCATGTTTTACAACTCCAAAATCCGTTGCTTCTAGAATGTAATAGTCAACTTTTAGAATTCATTTCCTTTTTTTGGCTTTCACGTGCTAGATCCCATGGATAAAAATAGGTGACAGGTATGTGTGGTATTCATAGGGAAAGACTGTGTCATTTCAGCTGAATAGCAATGCCAGGTAGGTAAGATTATTCTCATATCTGTGCCCGGCCCCCACAATCACAAGAAACAGAGGAGATAATTTCTATATGTGGGGAAGCGGGTGTGGCTCAGTGGATAGAGCCCCCGTTTACCATATGGGAGGCCCGGGTTCGCGTCCCGAGGTCTCCTTGTGAGGGCAGGCCAGCTCGCGCGGCGCTGTGGGCTGAGCAGCAAGACCTCACAGCAAGGGGGAGATAAGCAGACACAGAGAAGACACGCAGAGAATGGACACAGCAGCACAAGCAGCAAGG